>PVJO010002332.1:0-119622 GCA_004026905.1 Hystrix cristata
GCGCGCTTCCGCCCCAGCGCAGGATCCTGGCGGCCGGGCCTGCGCCTGCGCGATGGGCCCCGCGGCGGGCCAGAGCGAGCGGCAGCCAGGCCGCTAGGGGGCGCCGCGGAGAACCCGGCCGCCTGTGTCCCGCTGTCCCTCGGGTTCTTGGCAGCACGTCGGGGGACGCTGCACCCCTGGAAGAGAGCCAGAGAACGTTAAAGGCACAGACTCCTTAGAAAACATCTGCGTGGCGCCTCCCTTTACATCAGAGGAGACGGAGCCCCAAAGAAGTGATGGGAAAAGTCCACAGCCGCGTTTCTGGATTCTGGCAGCTGAGGCCACACTCGGCTCTCATTGGCAAGGAGTCTGCCGCGTGTCTGCTAAAGATGGCCGCGGATCCGTCAGGCAGTGTAGCCGCGCCCGCCCCGCGCTTATGTGCGGAATAGGACGGCCCTGGGTTTGAATTGATGTGCGAGGACTACACCGGATGGCCCTGACGATGCAGTTAACCTCTCTTCGCCCTAGTTTCTAGATCTGCAAAAAGGAGATAAAGACAGGACTCCCCGCCAGGGTCCTAGAATTTGAGTTAAAATATGGGTTGCTCAGCACAGTGCTTGCACGGAGAAGTCACTCAAGTAGATACTCGTACAATATTTGGAAAAGAAAATACTAGGCGTATAAGCGATCAGGAGGCGATCATGCTACTAGTTTCAGAACAGAAGTCATGCTGAGCAAAAGGGAAAGTACGCCCCGTGTGCAGCGCTTGGGGAAACTCACAGCGTTACAGATCTGGCAAAACCGAGAAAGGAGGAAATGGCCTCAGTTTATCTTTCGTCCAGCTTCCCACCTTTTCCTCCCTCTGCCCTTCCTCCCCTCCCAACTCTCAGTGTGACTCATAGTGGCTGCAGAAACTTGGGCCCCTCTTATCAGGGTAAAATGTGTTAGGCAAGGTGATGTAAACTATGTTTCCGAGGCCTAATTTATCACAGGGGCCTCTTCCTTCTTTTCTTGGGAGGGACAGGCTATAAGAAAGAAAAATGATGTTGAGTGGATAGGAAAGCATAGGCCTAAAGTGCCAGATTGGTGCAGGCTGAATTTACGGTCATCAAAGCTGAAGATCATCCCTGAGAACTTTCTCATGTTAATGAAACAGGAGTGAACAACTGTGAAGATGGTTTTGATATCAGGTAAAATGATCCTAAGCTTTAGTCTAAACTTAGAGCCCTGATGTGCTGAATCCCTGCGGCTTATTCTCCTGCTCCCACATAGTGCTTGTATACTGCCCTGTGCAAGGTTCTGCCTCGCTAGACAGGGAAAAACAAAAAGAAAGTGATAGGACGGTGTGCATACTGTCATAGTGAGCAGAGGAGTAGAAATTGATCTGAGAGGAAGATGTCATGTTTTGGATGTGCCTGTGACACCCAAGTGAAGACGTCCTGGAGGGCTTAGGAATATGGGAGCCACGTGTGAGAGGACAGCCTGGAGGTGCCTGTTGGGGAAAAATCAATATAAAGATGGTCACTGAAGCAGGGGCAGGATTGAGAGGGTCCAGAAGGGCAGGAAGAATGCAGACAACACGAAATCCTGTGAACCGAACCCTGACAGAGCCCAGCTTCTAAGGATCAAGTAAGAGATTCTGAAAAAGTGGGGAGAAAACCAAAAAATGGGGGCTGGGGATTTAGCTCAGTGGTTAGAGTGCTTGCCTTGCAAGCACAAGGCCCTGAGTTCGATCTCCGGCACCACAAAAAAAAAAAAAAAAAAAAAGAATGTTGCCTCAAACAGTCCACATCAAGATATCCTGCAGGTCTAGGAAGCAGAAAGCCGTGGGAAATTGCCAGCAGTGTCAAGCAAATGACCACTGGAACGTATCCATTCAATTTGGCAGTGAGGAAGCCACTGATGACTTCTGCCACACTGGTTTCAGTGGGATGTGACAGCAGAAATAAGTCACTGTGGGTTAGAAACAAATGGAGTCAAAGAAGAGAAAAAGCGGGGTTAGTGGGTACAAACTACTGCTTCAGGGGAGTTGGACAGGCAGAGAAGGCAAAGTTACACCTGGGAAAGAAGGATGGATGAGTTTTCTTTACCCTGGGAAATTGGAACACGCTTAAGGGAAGGAGAAGCAAGAGAGGCCAACAGGGAGGGACAGTTTAGACTCAGAGCAGTCCCAGGCACCACCGCAGGGCCAATGAAGGAGAGGAAGTTCAGCCCCAGACATTCCAAAGGAAAAATTCTTCTTTGGTTCTTTTCCTTCTACTATGTGAAAGGAAGAAATGCTGTTTGGAAGGTTAAGGAGTGAACTTGAAGAACTCTTTGAGACAAGCTTTATCTGTGTAAGGATCTAGCCACGGCAACAATCTTATCATCAAATGCATTAATCAGTCCCATTTGCATACAGAGCTGTAACCAATGCTACACAAATAATATGAAAATTGATACTGTTATTACCATGTCTGTCAGGACCATGAGTACCAAGTGACCAAACTAGCTAAACCAAAAATGAAATGCACTGGTTTGCTAAACTAGGTAAACTGGTTTTGGGTCTGTTTAAATTTCAGGTGCTTAAAAAGGTATCAAGAATAATAAAGATAATGATTTGAGGGCTGGGGATTTAGCTCAGTGGTAGAGTGTTTGCCTTGCAAGTGCAAAGCCCTGAGCTCAGTCCCCCAGCACCTCCCCAAAAAGATAATGATTTGAAGTTATCAGTGTGCTTTTCTCTTTTGTCTTTCAGAGCATAGGAAAGTAGTCTACTCAACGCATTTATCTGTCTGGGAAAAGAGGAAGGTACTTTCCAAAAGGTAGACGAAGAGAAAGAAAAGTAACACAGCTTCTGGCACTCAAAACTATAGTTTTGTAGCAGAGAAACAGCCATGTAATTCAAGCTGTTATCTTGAGGAAATATCCTGTGTTCATTATCTTCTTCTTCGCAGGACCAAAGACTGAGTTTGGTTTTAGGTATGGAAGGTCTAGACAGAAGAGAGAGGGGCTTATAGGAGAACAGAAGCATCTGATCAAGAATGAGAGGAGAAACTGTGTTCGAAGAGTAATGATTACTCCACTGAGGCAGAGGCGAACATTATCCTGTCACTGCCTTCCACAATCAAAATGAAAACAAAGAGCCTAAAGTTGACCAGGCAGAGTGAGGTCCGACTATGGACTTCCCACGGCCCTACTGTGTTCATCCCCCAAGTGGCCTAGACTCTACCCAGAGCTACAGCAACTCTGTGGCCACATAGCCGAAGGTGATCACGGTTGCGAGGTGATGGTGGTGTGGTATCCAGATCGACTCTTGGGTCTACGGTTGCAGTATTATCAAATGGGGTAGGGACCGGCAGTGCTTTCCAGGTTCTTATTTGTCTCAGTCAGTGAATTGGTCAGGACAAGTGGTGGATGTGAAAGGGAAGAAATAAGAAAAAGAAGACGAAGCACAAAAGAAGAGCTCAGGGAGAACAGAGTCCTTGGAAGGAAAAGAGAAGATACGTTCTACAGGCAGAATGGACCGCTGCAAGAACAAGAGGGCGGTGGTGGCAAAGTCAATTCGATAGTTGATCCCAGTGGTCTCACTTGATCTTGTGCTAGAAGATTGATATCAGGTGCCAGAAGGCTGGTACCGGGTCCAGGGCTCGGCTTGCTCCCGTGTTGGGCTCAGTTGCTGCTGTTCGGCACCGTGGTTAATACGTCTCCTCAGCTGGTAGGCCGTGCCCAACTGCCGCAGCCGCATTGCCATGAGGAAGTCAGACCCAGAAGGCAGGGAGTCTGTGAGCCAGAGGAACAGAAAGGAGGCTAAGGCAACCTGGGAGCATCTTGGGGAAGACTGCGTTAGATTGGCCAGGTCAAGACACCGCCATCAACAGACTTCCACATCAGAGACTGTACGTCCGGGACAGGCCGAATCTGGACGCCACCCCGAGATCAGAACACAAAGGGCAGCTACACCCGCGGACCAGCACAAGGCCAGAGTTCGCTTTCTTTCAACAGCACGAGGATGCAGAAGCCACAAACTGTCCTACTACCTCCACCCTTGCATGTCCTTCAGGGATGGTGATCAAAACATTTAAACCTTCTTACAGGTCCAGGCATATGGTAGTTGCATATGCCTACGAATATACTCCTATATACTTTAAATCATCTCTAGATAACTTACAATACAATGTAAATGCTATGTAAATAGTTGTTATACTGGCTGGGCGTGGTGGCACTCAGAGCACTGGGGAGCCTGAGGCAGGAGGATCGTCTGGGCTGCACAGTGAGTTCAGAACCAGCCTGAACTGTGTAGGGAGACCCTGTCTCAAAACAACAACAAGAAAAGTTGTTATACTATATTGTTTAGGAAATAATGACAAGAAAAACATCTTGAAACTGTTCATTTCAGTACAGATTAAAAATTTCAAAGTTTTTTCAGTTGGTGACTGATTTAATCTACGACTGCAGGAGCTGCGTGTACGGAACCAACTCTACCCCACGACTAAAATGGATTGACCTCTTCTGTACATCGACCAGTCTCCATATCTAATTTAAAAATCATGTAGCAGAAAATTTCCCACCTTAAACTTTATAACCATGCTGATTAAATTAATTTTAATCATTATAGTTGGGAAATACAGTTAGCTAAATACCCCATATGGTTTAAAGTTTAGTCCAATCTGTAAAATACTTCCACTGAGAGAATGTTCAGTTTCTCCCTTTGTTGCTGTGAAGACAACTGCTTACTTTTTCTCTGTGTATTATTTCTCTTAAAGAAAAAAATCACCCTCTCCCAAATCCCAAAGAAACTGCGTAGTTATTTCCTATGAAAGAAAAGCCTTTTTTTTAATTTACCAAGAACATGTTTTGATACATTGTATATGTAGTGATCACATTCATCATACTAATTTGTACCTGTACATGATACATCTTGGTTCCCTTCCTTCTTTCCCACTCATCCCTTCCACTCCCTCTCCCTTCCCTATTTACAATAGCTTTATTTACACTTTTCCCCTTTTTCCCTTTCTTTTCTTTTTCCTTTCCTTCTTTTCCCCCTTCTCCCTTTCTAATTCTCATCCCTATTGAATATTAGCTTTTACTTAGTATCTATTATACCTTTTTGTCCTTATTTACACTTATAGTTTCTCATATCAGAGAAACAATTCGGTATGTAGTCTGATTTATTTCACTTAAGAGTATGAAGAAAAGGCTTTATAATGAATAGAAAGGCTAATTATTCTGAGCACACAGAATGGTAAAAACAGTATCATCTTCTCTTCACAGATTTTATTTTCAATATCACAAAACACTTCGATATTTTTAAGCAGCCCTAAGTAAAAGGAGATATTTATGGTCTAGGGGGAAAAATAATTTTACTCTAAAATTGATGCTGTGTCTTTTGGAAAGAATATTATTATGGAATATTTTGAAATTTATAATGTATAAAACTTAAATCTCAGCATTGAAAGACTCTTTGGGCAAAAAAGGTCATTAATCACAAAGGAGGAAATAAACTCATCGTGTCTTGGCACCTGAGTCATGAAATTAATTCAGAAGGGGCTGGCTTTCTCCACATGTGGAACCCCAGCTATTCGTTTAGTCATCAGATTTTTATCTGCCCTCCCTAGCTTCTCTGCATTGTGCTGGGCACTGCGGCCTCGAAGGTAAGTGGATAGACTTGTTTCTGGGAATGAGGGACACTGGCTGGCGTGCAGCGCTGCGCGGGGGTGCAGAGCACACTGAGGGCTTGTGGGTGGGAGTCAAGTTCTCAGCAGGCGCAGAGGCCGGCCAGGAGAGTAAGCTGCCTGAAGGCTTTGCATTTCCACATGGCCCAGCGCAGTGCCGGGGATACACTTGCAGACGGTTCAGTGCTGTGGCTAAGGGAGAGGAGGTTTGGAAATCTTTGGCAGCCCTGAGGCAGATGGGCACTGTGACAGCTGAAAAACCAGACTTCCTGGTCTTCTCAACACCTCAGTATGTGTGTTCTGGCCCTGACTAACATGGCCGTGGGCAGTGCAGTCATCCATTCGATAGATATTTGTTGTGTACCAACCACGGGTCAAGCGCTGCTCCAGCAAAACAAGCACTTACTTCTGGAGGTGGGCAGGGGACTGACAGCACATCTGTAAGGTGGTGAGTGCTATGGAGGGAAAAGCAAGAATGGGAGGACAGGGAATTGGGGTAGGGTCATCTGATATGCAAAAGTCCTTAAAGAATCTACATTGAAGCTTCAGATGCCCCAAGTAAGTGCCTGAGAACCTGAGAACTGTGGCTAGTGGTGTGTTTGAAGATCTACAAAGAAAATGGGCATCCGTCTGACCCCAGAGTTACTACTGGGAAATGGCCAGCTCAGGCCAAAACAGGGTAATGTGTATCTTCCTCTGTTCTCAAAGAGTTTTCACATTTGGTGAGTGGATCTGGTACAGCCAGAGTCTGGGACAGTCAAGAGATCGTGCTGGGGAGGAGGGAGGATAGATACCAAGTCACTGGAATGTGCCGGGAGGGGTGGGTACCAGAGGTAGACGTCCCAGTCCCAGGGCACACCCGGCTACAGTTGACAGTGAAGAGGACTCAGGTCAGGTGTAGACCTTCAGGGTGGAGCAGAGGGTTGGTGTGGGGTGACCAGGTTGCAGGAGCTTTGAGGACCAAGGCAAGGAATGAGTTTTTCTGGTTGTGTTTTTGTTTTGGTTTTTGTTTTCAGTGAGGGTTACTCTGTTCTGTAAGCCAGATGTGCCTGTTCTGCTGTTTGTATAAGGACCACGTTTTGTTTTGTTGTTTTAGCTGTGAATCGAGTAACACTAAAACAAAGTACAGGTCCATTGGGAGGGCACTGGGGATGCAAAAGAAGGTGAAATGGCAAGCAATCCTGTTTTTCATGCCCAAAATAGAGTTGTCAAGCAGAAAGAGACTTAATAAGCCCATGGGGAGGAGGAAAGTCTGTATAGTACACAGTGACCAGCTGTGTACCTTCCTGTATGAAGAACAGGAGCAGGCAACATGTCAAGTTGAATCAGCAAGAGCGTGGGGCTAGGACTTTGCTCGGAGTTTGGCTTTTGACTCTGCCATCTGTGGGCTGTGACTTTGAGTTTGTTACTGAACCTTTGAGCCTTTGTTTCTTCTTCATAGTGAGCTGGTGCAACCCAGAGCCTGCGCTAGGATTCAGTCACATTGCTGAGCTGGGGGGGAAATTCCATGGGGCCCTGGGGACTCTCCCCCTTCTGAGAAGCTGCAGTGAGCGGAGCACGGTGGGTTCACCAAGTGGCAGAGTGTCTGTGATGGAGGGAAGACAGTTTTGAGAGCACTGTGGGAAGAGGGGCTGAAATTCATCCTAACCCATATTAGACACATAGCTGGTTTCTGGGCAGAGCTGTCACTAAAAGCTAGAAGGATTGTATGCTAACACCCTGCAAGACACTGGGGTGCAGGGTCAGTGCGGTGAGGTGCCCAAGGCAAGTGTGACAGGAGAGAAAGGTATCTTCTCTTGTCATTCTAGAGGGAAGTTTTGCCTGAGCAAGGTGGCAAAGGAGGGAAAGGGACAGTGTCTGGCACCTGCACATTGATTTGCTGATGATGCTCTGCCCCAGGGACTCCCCAGAAGTACCAGATGGAAGGTGCTTTGCGAGGAGTTAGATTCTACATGAGAAATGATGGTAACAAACTACAGTTTAGATTATTGGTCTATTGTGGTTTTACTCCATATTTGGTATGTAAGTCAGGGTTCTTCAGAGAAATAGAAAAACTGGAGCTATATAGATATGTAAGAGGAGAATTATGAGAATTAGCTCTCAAGATTATGGAGGTAGAGAAGCCCCATGGCATGCCAGCTGCAAGCTGGAGAGCCGGGGAAGCCGAGGGTATAACAGTGTGTCTGAAGGCTGAAAACCTGGACCAATGATGGGGTAGCTCCTTGAAGATGGGGAGTAGAGCACTGGCTGAAGTCCTGGAAACTGAAGGCCAGAGAACTGGGAGCTGCTCTGATGCCCAAGGGCAGGAGAGGATGTGGTCCTGGCTCATGCAGAGAGAATTCACCCCACTTCTGCAGTTACCTTATATCTGGGTGGGCCCTCAGCAGACTGGATGGTGTTTGCCCGCACTAAGTGAGGGTGGGTCTTCTTAGCTGGTCTGTGATTCAAATGCTAATCTCTTCCAGAAATACCTTCCCAGGCACACCCAGAAATGATATTATACCAGCTATCGAGATGTCTTTTAACCCAGTCAAGTTGATGCATAAAATTAACCTTTACACTTGGTCAGGGAAACTTGGTTAATGCTCACCACATGGGAATCAAAAGAGAACTTCTGAAGCGTGAACCTGGACCTGATGAATACACCGTAAATGTCAGATTCCCTCAGAAACCACCCAGGGAACACACTGTACCCTTTGAAGTATGTGCAAACCATCCCATGGTGTTTTGAGGGGATTCATTAGCATTTCCACAGCAAACATTTTCAGTTAAAAAGTAACGTATCTTTGAGCACTTACTGTGTGCCAGTAAGATATAAGAAGGGGTTGGAATTACTTTGTTCTTCCTCAGCCTTCACGGTTTACAAAATACTCTGATTCAAATTTTACTCACTTAGTCCTCCCAACAGGCTGTGATGTAGGAATCCTACACACAGATGAGAAGACTGAATTTTAAAAGGATGAAGTAGTTCAGCCGTAATAACCCAACAAATACGGAGGAGGGTACAGACTGAACTGCAGTCTCTTTCCAGTAAAGTGGTGGGAAATTAAGACCAAAACAGGTGGAATAATGAGAGGTGAAAAATAGCAAACGTGAAAACTTTGAATCCAATTAAAAGTATTGGACAGGAAGACAGATCTCTCTGGGTCTGAGCCCCAGAGGAGGTCAGCAAGGCTTGAGACTGGCCTGACAGGTCAGGGTCTGCTGAGAAAAGAACACTTAGAAGAAGGCAGCAAGTAGGATGAGCAGGCTGGGGAGAGGTCTCACTGGATGCCCTGGAGCTAGCACCCAGCTTTTCATATCATCAAAAATTTCTACGCACTGTCCAAAAGGAAACCACAACTCACACTCCACCGGTCTCTGAAAGTCAGACTTCGCTCCTGTAACATTGCATTGTGTCCTCTAATAGTGACTGTCCCATAACATCCAAATCACCTCTCCTGACTTTGGCCACTGCTGATCTCAGTGTCTTTGTCCCCAGATCATTTCTACTTCTTCCCAGATAGTTATCTATGATGTTCTAAAAGTATGTAAAGCTATGTACTGGAATACTAGTTAGCCAGAAATTATGCTTTCAAATTACAGGGGGGAAAATGACCATCAGTCACACTCATTCTCTCTTATTTTATTCCTATAATTTGGAATATGTCATCATTCCCACTTTGACAGTTAAGGAAATGGACATTGAGAGAGGCGGCAAGGTCACATGGCTAATAAGCAGCAGGCCTCAGGCCTGAGTCTCTGCCTGATTTTAGGATTTTTTTCTAATATGCCCCAAATTATGGCCTGCAGAATTCAAGTGGAAGTAAGAGAGGACCCATAAACACAGTCTAACTGAGAGTAAAATTCCAGACCCTACTTTTTTATTAATTCAAGTTTATAAACAATGTGATCTCCAAAGTACCAGCCTCAGAAGAGTTCTTAAATCAAGGCACTCAGGATTTATGGCATCCCAACAATCAGAACTTTGCTCCGTGGGAGATGCCACCAGAGGACAAATGTGGCACCGAGTGACTCTACAATTGAAGTTCCATGATTCAGTTGAAGCCTTGCACGGGACTGAGGGCGAGGGGCAGAGCCACAGTCCAGCCTGCCTGGTTCCTCCAGCTCTGCTGAATACAAGCGCCACAGTCTGACACGTCCTAACCCCACTGATTGCTTTGGCAACTCCAGCTTTGACAAGAGAACAAGAATGTCTCTCTTTTGACAGGAATGATGTGTGAAATGAAAGACTTCAGGTGCCACACGAGCTCCTGATGGTTCAGAAGAAAGCACCTCCCGCCTGCTGTGTGCCGTGCCAGTGCAGGTGAGTCACCTCATCACCAGTCAGGCAAATATTTTAAGAAACGAGAAGTCAATGCCGGAACCAGTAGAGAAAGACGAGGGATGGAGTATTGCCACTAGCTCCCGGGGTGTCTTGTTGTCATGGTGCTAGGAAAATCACTTCCATTTGAGTCCCACTCACCAGCTGTTTTGCTGTAACTTTTGCATGAGAGGCTGGTGGCCACCCCAACACAAGCGTGGGACATGGTGTATACATGTGTAGACCTGCAGCAGACTCCCACTCCAGAGGGTTCACACTGGTTGCCTGACGTAGTTGGAATGCGGTGCTTACGCAGATGACAACCCTGTTCCCCCAGACCAGCTTGCAGACAGCCTGAATGACCCTGCTGCTTACCCATATCATATGACATCACTGGGAGCTTTGGAGCAGAGGCAGAACTGTGTGAGCCCACCTCAACCTCTGCTCCCTGGTCCAGCACTTGGCTCTGGAAAATGCTCCTGTTGCCTGTCTCTTAAATATGAATTGAAGGATCAGGTCTTACACCATTCTGAGGCGCGGAGTCAGAAAGGACCTGGGGTGTGGGTGGGAAACGGCTGGAGCTCACCTAGAACCTCCACGCTGGGGCAAGTGCACCCCACAGCCTGGTGTTGCTGGGAAGATGAGCCCCCTCCCCACCCCAACCTTTCCTGGCATCGGCACCGAGAAGTTCCTTGTATCTGCACTGAAGGGGCCAGGGCAGGCATTCACCAGGACCAGGAAGCTAGTTCTGAACAAGAAAATTGGTGGGTGATGCCACTGGAGGTCCCTGAGGGTGAACCGCAGTCCCCACCCAGACCCCGCAGAGGGCCGGCTGCCTCGCTTCTGCTTTCCCCTCCCCTTCCCTGACCTGGGGACTACAGTGGTGGTGGAGGTGAGGACGGGGTGGCCTTGCTTCCTGGCTTTTCCCGAATCCCCTGAATTAAACTAAACCTTTGTATGAACATAAAAACCAAACAAGCTCCGTAGCAGGGCCTCATGGTTCCCTGCCCAGATTCTGGCTCACGTTTGGAGCAGGCTTATTGTTATTAAGGAGCTGAGTGGTCCTAGACCACACTTTGAAAAACCCTGGGGCAGAGAAAAGTCAGCAAGCGTATGGGATGCATCTGGGAGGAGTGGAAATTCTCCTAGTTTCTAAAAATAGTATTATGAGCTGAATTGTGCCCCTGACCAAATTCATACATGGAAGCCCTAAATTCCAGTTCCTCTTTATATGACTGTGTTTGGAGATAGGGCCTTGAAGGTGTAATTAAGTTAAAGTCAAGTTGTTACAATAGGCCCTAATCCAGTATCACGGGTGTCATTAAAGGAAGACTTGATTACAACACAGACACACGTAAAGGGAATGTAACAGGGACCTAGAAGCCAGGCCTGCAGATGCCCAATGGGTAACTAGAAGTAGGGTAAAGCTTGCATCTCTGCCTTCATCTTATATATGTCTCCTTTATGACCTCAAAACTTTGGATCAGAGCTCTGATCAGTGCTGCACATAGCCCTGTTAATCACTTGAAGAATATCTATATTACACAATTTATTAGCCTTCACTTTGCCTAGCCTATCTCATTCCCCATTCACGATCGAAGATGCTAGGATAAAAGTAACTGAGGTGATTTGCAGGATTTGCAGGGATGGCTGATTGCCAGCTACAATATCCAGTTCCAAACCTACCCTGGAGGGATGTCTGGAAGTCTTAAGTCACTGTCCTAAACTTGCAGCCACCTCGGATTCCAGGAAAGGCAGAACCCTGAAGACAAGTCCATGATGATGCCATCCCCCAGGCGGGAGCAGCTCCCCCATGACAGGACGGAGGCCACCCTCAAAGCAGAGCCAGCATCTCATGATGGGCACTGAACTGCCCCCTCAAGCCACAGTGGTTCTCCTGGAACCTTGAAAAACTGGTCCTGAGACACAGACCCACCAGACCAGTACTTGACGAGCATTATCTGTGCCAGGCAAATCCCCAACCTTTGCCTTTGTTCCCTGTTTCTGTAAAACCCAAATTCCTCTCAGCCCCTCAAAGACAGATCTTGACCCGTTCTGTGCTTGCCAGGACAATCACGCTGGTTAAACTCCTTTTCTACCCTTCACTGCTGCTTGTCTCCTTCATCGGCATTACAGGGCAGATGGCAGCGGTCCGGTCTGCTGGGAGCCCTGGAGATGGGGCTGCTGCCTGAAACCCCAACCGGAAGACCACGTGAAGACAGAGGGAGGAGAGGACCATCTGCAAGCCAAGGAGAGGAGGCTCGAAAGAAACCAGTGCTGTCAACACCTTGGCCTTAGACTTCTAGCCTCCAGAACTGCAAGAAAACAAACTTCTGTTGTTAGGCCACGAAGTCTGTAATATTTTATTATGGCAGTTGCAGCAGACTAATACAAATTCGGAACCTGATTTCACTCAATAATCATTTCAGAAGGTAGAGATTCCTTCAGTGTAGTGTATAGCAGGGCTGGTTTTTAGACCAAAGGATGTGAGCCCAGACCTGGAGTCACAGCCGTATCGTGATCTACACAGAAAGCACGGCGTCTGATGTCAGATATTCCTGCACTCAAAGACCTGACTCAAAGTCTTGTTCCCTGACTTTAGAAAGAAATTATTTTATTTAGCATGTATATAATGCTTATTACGTGCCGTGTAATACTCTAAGCGATACACGCCTACTGACTCATTTAATCCTCATTACTGCCCTGTAGTACACATGCTCAAAGTCCACGATCCCTTTGGGGCCAGCAGTGCTTGGTAGGTCAGAATGCCACACAGGGCACACTGTGGGCTTCTGCAACAGTCTCCTAAAACAAACATGCTGTTCTGTCTATGAATGTATATGTTGCATAAAGACTGTAGGCAGCCTCGTGTCACCTTGAGGATTTTGCCAGGCATGGTGATGCATGCCTATAATGCTGGCTACTCAGGAGAGTAAGTCAGGCGGATCAAAAGTTCAGGGCCAACCTGGGTAGTTTAACGAGACTCTGTCTCAAGCTAAAAAATAGAAAGGGCTGGGGATCCAGCAGCTCGGTGGTGGAGTGCCTGCCTGACACCCTTGGTTCAGTCCCCAGTACCAGAGGGAGTGCGAAGGGCGGGTCAAAAGACAGGATTTTGTATCCATTGTGCTTATCTTTATTTCAGGCCACGTTTTGCCATTGGATGAGTTGCAAATTCAACTTTTGGTATTCAGAGCTTTTAAGATTTTTGAAATTGTGGAGCCTGCTTCATCCCCATCTCAGACATGAAGAAACTGGGAGACAGGGAGTGTAAACAAATTGCTACACTAGTGAACTCACAGGAGATGCGGCTGGGCTCCCTACCCAGGACATGTGGCCCGCATGTCCAGCTTGTTCATGCCCACCTGGCTGAGCACCTTGGGGCTGCCCGCCTTGCTGAGCCTGACCCGGCCGTAGATCATGCCCTGCTGGGAGGATCAGAGACATTGTGCACTGACTTCTGTTACGGGTTAAATTGTGTCCCCCGAAATTCCTAGGTTGAAGGTCCTAACCTCAGTATTTCGGAGTCAAACCTTCTATAGAAATAGCACCACGAGGCGGCATTCACTTTCGAAAACTCCCTGCTTGTCCAGAGTAACCCTCTGCTGTGTCTGGCCTCACGCCCCACCCCATTTACCCCCTTCCCCCATCTTCAAATAAATTGTCTTCTTTTATTAAAAAAAAAAGAGAGAAGGAGAAAGAAATAGCACCACTGAAGTTATGATTAGTAGAGATAAGGACATTAGAGTGGACCCTAATCCAGTACAACTGGAGTCTGTAAAACAGGGAGAAATGTGGACACAAAGGCGATCGTGCACACAGGAAAAAGGCGGGGACTGATATTTTTACAACTAAGGAAAGCAACATTACCAGCCAGCCCTAGGAGTTAGGAGAGAGGAGCACAGAACGGATCCTTCCCTGGAAGTCTTCAAAAGGAGGTAACTCTACCAATCCACTGATGGTGGCCTTCTAGCCCCCAGGACTGTGGGACAATACAGTTCTGTTACCCAAGCCACACGGTTTGTGGAACTTCATTACAAACCAGTTCAAAGTCTTTACCCAGCACTGGATTCTCAGTGCAAGATCAATAAATGGTAGGTAATCATACTTACTATGACTGAGGCCTCCAGTTTTAAATTTTTATTTATTTATTTTATGATACTGAGGATCAAATTCAGAGCCTTGTACATGCTAGGCAAGTGCTGTACTGCTGAGCTGCATCACCAGCCCCTTGGATTCTTCATTGAAGAATAAAATCAGTGAATTAAATTACTGCTAAGCCTCTCCAAATTCCAAATGTAATTTTCTGCATTTTTAACAGGAGGATAATTCAACTCCAACTGTGCCAATGGTCTGGCTCTTAAAGCATTCCTTGTTGCTGTTTTAAGGATGAGCTAATGTAAAGGTAATCTTAAAAAGCATAACTTCTCTCCTTGTGCTGTGGGTTGCATCCTTGGCCATTAATACTAAACCGTGTGGGTCCTAACTTGTCTCCCAACACCCCTGCTTGCCGAGTATGTGCCTATTTAGGCCTGGAAAGTTCAAGTTCTTGTTGTGGAAATTCGAGCCCTCACTGAGGAGATAAAACTGCTTTAAGAAAGTCCAAAAGTCCTTTGGATATTTTTCTGTCCAGAGAACCAGGCATGATCAGGTTCTGTCTAGGTAAGAGGTAAAATGCTAAAAACTTTTTCTCAGACTATAGTGACAGGAATCCCTCGTCAAGCTACTCTGGAGCTTTAAACCTCTTCCCTTAAAATATGACTGCATCGGTTCAGAAAATGACTCTAGTCTGCATGGTGGGGAATGGCCCCAAACTCCCTACCTGGGGAACCGGGACCTTAATGCCTGTGTGTGTCCGAAGGATGGCCCTTGGGGTTCCTCGCAGCACTGGCTTGGGCCTGGCCATACTGTGTGTTCTCAGGCTGCTTCCACGGCTCCCTGGCAGCCCCTCAGCTTTTGTCCACCATTCCTAAAGCCTTTCCTGGAAACCTTTGTGGGTTATCCTACTCCCATGAGTATCCTACTCTAAAGAATATGTCTTCTCTTATGTAGCCCATAGAATTCTGTTGGGATACAAAAATTGTTGAAGGGCGAAGGATTTCACTTTTGAGGGTCTCATGTTGATGACTCTATTTCCTTGCCAACATGGGAGAGTTAATTAAATTAGAAGAAATGTCTAATAGATTGAGCTGTGTGTTAGTTACTTTTCTCATTGCTGAGACAAAATACCTGACACCCAAAATTAAAGGAGGAAAAGTTTATTTAGCTCATAGTTTGTGGAGGTTTCAGTCCATAATCAGCTGACTCCAAAGCAGGCTGTCAAGGTAGACAGGCAGAAAGCAGCAAGGTAAGCAAGGTAAGCAAGGGGGAGACAGCGTCTTTCTGTCCCTCCCATTTTGTCCTGGCTACCCGCCCTTAGGGTGGGTAGCACTCCCACCCTTAATCCTAGTTCCCTTAATCCTAGTATCACATCCTTGATCCTAGCAGAACTGTGCCAGACAAATCAGTGGACTAATTTAGTAATCGTACACTCTAAATCCAGCCACCTCTGAAAATGCCCCACCTATAACTGCAAGAGGTTTTGGGGGACATCTAGACACAAGCCATAACAAGCTGCTTGGGAGTAGAGACAATATCTTGTTCCTTTTTTAGTCCTCTGTGCTTAGCTCCAAACCTGGCACAGAGTAGGTGCTCAATAAAATTACTTCTTGAATGAATGAGCCTTACTTTTCTTTGTTCTTCAAAGAGGTACTCTGACAAGTATTGAGGCAAAGCACTATGACCACAGACAAGGTTGGAAGATGCTTCTACTTCCTAACAGCTCTCCTAAATCATGTCCAACAGAAAGGTCCTGGCATCAGGAAGCAGAAGATACAAAATCCAGGGCTGGTTTGATCATTCTGCAAGAGCCCAGGGTCTTCAGCCTCTCCATGGTTCCATATCTTCTGTAATATGGAGATAGCAATGTCTGCTCTGCCCATCTCCCTGGGTGGTTATGGGAACACGGCGAGAGAAGAGCTGGGGTGTTGCTCGGTGGTAGAACGTTACCTAGCTATGCAAGAGGCCCTGAGTTCAGTCCTCAGAACTTCAACTTAAAAATGACAAAAGAACAAAAATGAAAGCTCCCTAAAATTTCAAAGACCACAAGGAAGGTATTACTTTTATTGTTATTAATATTACAGATGATTGTAGAGTTGAGTGATTCATAATTATTGTTGGCTACCTCAATCTCTTTTCTTCAAGGACCAAAGCCAAGTTTACCTCCTGCTGCAGCAGAAGTATCCGTCCTGGAGAGGCTGCCAAGTACCTGCCTCCTTGGACCTCAGTCATCTGCTTGGTCAGCAAACATATTCTGCATCCAGGTGGCAAGTGGAATTAAGTCACAGAAGACTGGCTGAAGCATAGCTTCTCCTCGATGGAGTTTCTGTGCCGTGGCCAAACAGAGGACCAGGCTCTACAGCATCCTTGAACCGGCTACAGAGTCCTCAGCCCCACCCAGAGCCAGTGTAGAGGGCAAGGTGACTCATTCGGGGCAGCAGCCAGTGGACAGCAGAGTGCAAGCAGTGGCCCAGGCCTCCCGATTCCAGGCCTATCCTTCCTCCAGGCTTGGCACCGCTCGCTGGAAGCAGCAGTAGGTGGTGCTTTGCTTCCTCTTGGATCCCTGTGCAGAGGCTGTTGCTAAGGTAACTGGTGATGAGGAAACAGAAGCAGCCCGTGGAGTCCTGCGGTTTCACCTGTGTGTCCGCACAGTCTCCCATCTCGGCAGAGAGGTGCACTCAGGCTTCTCCTTCCAGGCTGAGTATGTGTGTTGGGGACCGAAGAGAAATGCCTGGCCTGTATGGCAGCCTGTGTAACCCAAGCACTCTCCCCAGATATGTTTCTGGACAAGAAATGGAGCCGGGGGCAGATGATGAGGGATTGAAATTACTACTCAGGGCCAGTTGTCAGGATGTGGCATGGCTGAATTTGTCCACAGCCTGCGTTCCAGCTGTACGTCCTTGGTCTGCTCAGAACAGCTAAAACAAGAGGGCTGGAGGCATGAACGCAGCTCTGAGTTCTGTGTCTCTGGCTTCCCTGCCTTCTCCCAAAATAGCCCCCCAAAGATTTTGGAAAAGGACCTTTCTCAAGAAGCTGTGTCACTCCACGTGGTTGACTTTCTCTTGCTTCTACGATGCGCTGGCTCATGAGTTCGTCATCCAGGGCCTTCCTCGCCTCTTGTTCTTAGCCTCCCTTAGCCGACCCACCAGAGTTGATCCCAAAGGAGAGAGGAGAGGGTGCAACCACATCACGGAGAAGGGCTGAAATCCAGCATAAGCTGCAGAAGAGGAGGGGAAAGGGGCAGACAGGCCCGCACGCCCAACCTTCAGCGGGCCCTGGAGGAGGACAGCGTGTCCGTATCTAAGGCTCTTTGGTTTAGGATTTTACTTTGCAGAGTGGGTTGGAGGAAGTAGATAGTTTTGGGAACTGGTCAGAGAGCTTTGGCCTCACATGAGCCAAAAGAAGCAGGAGAAGCATGAGCTACTAGAGGGGGATCAAGACTCAGACCTCAAAGTCTGCATCCTGGGTCTAGCTCCTGAGTTCCGGCAGAAGGTGACAGAAGGCAAAGAGGTCTTTATACCCTGGCTTTATGAAGCAGACTGACTGCAAATGGACCAGTAGAAAAGCACCCAGCAAACATCTGGCTACAAAAGGTGTTCTCAAGGGTGTGCCCTCTACTGCCAAAAGAGTCCAACCAGTGTGCCACATTCCTGGAGAACACGCTTAAGAATCCGCTATGATGAGCTGGGCGTGTTGGTGCACACCTGTAACCCCAGCACTCCGGAGGCTGAGGCAAGAGAGGATTTCCATGAGTTCAAGGCCAGCCTGGGCTACATGGTGAGTTCAAGGCGGGCCTGTACTGCATTGTGACCCTGTCTCAAATAACAAAACAAATCAAAAACAAAAACAAAATCACTATGATGGGAAATATGTTATTCTCAAAAAAAATTTATTTTCTCTTCTTCCTGGTATTGGCAATTATGAATGTTAAAAATTTTCTTTCCATGGGAATCAAAAGATACCTAAGTATACAACCTGTGAGCAGAAAAGTAACAGAAATCCAGCACTGGCAATTTTTCCATTTCCATCTATGTGTGAATTTTTAATACAAATGTGGGGATGTGGAAATAAAAATGTTTTGGTAAACAAGTTTCAGCAGTTCAACTTTACAACATTATAAATAAACCTGTCAAATTTTTCTAGACCATGCCAGCATCTGGATAAAAAGAAGTAAATTTCTTATTGTTGGCCAAAAAATCTGAACACCTCCCCCCTCCAGCTGACCACTTGGACGAACCTAGTACACATTCCACAACCCTCCTCCAGCCAGACGCCGTGAGCGCTGCTCTCCTGCACACACATGGCCTTTGCTCTGCTCCCTTCGCCATTCTTCACCTTGCCACAGCTGTATTCCAGAGGCCCGTGCCTGTAATCCCAGCTGCTCAGGAGGCTGAGGCAGGAGGGCTACATGTTCAAGATTAGCTTGAACAACTTAGCAAGTCCCTCTGTCAAAATAAATTTTAAAAGTAAAGGAGATGGTATGTAGCTCAGTAGTAAAACCCCTGCCTAGCAAGGCCCTGGGTTTAGTCCCCAGTGCTTCGAAAAGAGCGGGCGTGTACACTGGCTGCAAGCTCAGAACACAGCTTTTATGAGCCAGGCTGAGGGCAAATGCAGCTGAGATTCCAGAACAAGTAGAGTCAGGGGTTCAGATTCTACCACAACTCTCCTGCTCTCACCTCTAGTCTCCTCTTCACTCCAGTTGCCCACTTCATTCTCTCTTGTGTCATGCAGGTCTCCTCCACACTGCAGGAAATACTGTGCACACACACCCTGCCACACGGCTCCTGAATTTAACATCTTTGTTGATTCTTACATCAGAAAGCCCCCAGTAAGGATCAACATGGCTGTGCTTGGTCAGGTGGCAAAGAGAAGTGAAGACAAGTCAAAGTAGACAGCTCTTTGGAGGATACAAAAAGAGACTCCCAGACCACAGCCAGAGTGCTCTGAGCTCGTCTGATCACAGAAGCTACACGAGGTCAGGCCTGGTTAGTACCTGCATGAGGAGAAGGAGATTTTCAGAAAAGAGAAGGGCTGAGCAGACAATTCCATGGCTGCATCACAAGGTCTCACTCCAACTTCCGGGCCTAACTCGACAGTCGCCATCTCTGAAAGCCGCTCCAGATCCTCGTAATGCCCCCTCTCCGCCTTCCCAGAGTTTCCATTGCGCCTCCCTGTGCACTTAGCGCCTGTTCCTCAGGTACTCACCCTTTAGATAAACTTTATTATATAAATGCTAATATGTGCTCATTAAAGGAAAATTTAGAAACATAGATAAACAAAAAGAAAAGAATTACTCATAGATCTCTCGCCTAGAAATAATTATTCAAGCAGTTGGGGAAGGGAGCGATATTTAGATTTCTGTATTTTTTCTCTGCCTGCATCCAGCTCTTGAATGGCCACATAGAAATCTCGCCTCCTCTCTGCATACCCTGAAAGGCACCACATGCTTGCCTTGCAACAGGGGCTCTGCTTGTGTATTTTCAACAAGATGCATAAGGAAAGGGGTAAAGAAATGGATTAGTTAAGAAGGCAGAGAAAAAAAATTCTCCGACCTAAAATGGTGCTCCTAGGGAGGCACCAAGAAAGAAAAAGAAAGGCAGGAGGTCTCAGGGCACGTGGGGCCCCTCCTTCCTGTCCCTTCCCCAGCCCGCTCTGCCTCCACAGGGCAGAATCCACGCCAGGAGGTGAGTGGCACACAGTGAACAGGCAGCGTTTTCCCAGTGACCGTTAGTGGAAATGTAGGAACCGAAGCCCCATCCCACTGTGTGGCTTGGAAATGTCCTCGCTGGCTGAAGGAAAACGAGGATTCATGGAAACAACCGAGTCAGGGTCACCACATGCATGCAACATTTAAGGCTCAGCAGGCAAGCGGGCAAATTCAAAGCCTCTCGTGAATGGGTTCCAGGAAATCTGATTTTAGCAGTCCCATCGACACAGGAGTATGTCCCCATGACTTGCCCCTCACTGGGTTGAAGATTATCATTGATTTATCTGGAACAGAAACAGCGGGACTCCGCATCACATCTTGGAAGGAAGCCTGGGCAAAGGTGGAGAATTAGCAGATCTTTATTATTAATTCCAATACCACAACTCCCCATGGGTCTGTGCAGCAAATCACAGGCTCTCTTAATGGGAATTTCTCTGTGGTTAAGTAGAGCTAATGTTTTTAAATGGGGCAAGTCCTCTTTCTCAATTATAAAGGCAATCTCAGAAATCACAAATATTCATTAATCATACCCAAGTCTAGAATTTGATACATGCTACAGAGGATGTAGAAGAAGTAGGATGATCCCTGTATTTCCTGTATTTCAGCACTACACACTTATTGAGGCTCTTCTGTGTGCCAAATGCTGGACTACACACTGGACTTTATAAAATATTAAAGTTATTATCCCTTTTAAAAGTGAAAATATGAAGCTCAGGAGGTTAAATAACTTGCTCAACTTGTCCACAGTCTCTTACACAGTTTGTAAGATTTAGGATTAGAAAAGGGGAAAGAATCTAACAGTTTATTATCATTTTAGTGCCATCAGAAATACTCAGCCAAGCCTGGCATGGTGGTGCATGCCTGTAATATTGGTATCCCGGGAGGCTGAGACAGGAGGATCACAAGTTTGAGTCTAGCCTGGGAAACTTACCAACCTATCAAGACCTCGTCTCAAAAAATATAAAGGACTGGCGATACAGCTCCGAGAAAAGGCCTTGAGTTCAATCCCCAGTACTGGAAAAAACAAAAACAACAACAGCAACCACAAACTCAGCCAATATTTGTACCTCTGTCTTTCTAAACAGAACAAGGCACAATTCACGGTAGGGGAGTAAGAAAGACCTCTGTACCATTTACTCTGTGACCAGTGAGCCTCCAGGGAAAGGCCAACATGTGCAAGACCGAGTGTCCACCAGTCCTTGCCTAGACTTTTCACGGGGGTCTGCGGGTGCCTGCCCTTCACGCGGCACTCAGAGCGGGTCCCGGCGCAGGGGCTGACCACAGGCCCACGGCCACCAGACATGAGCAGGGGGAGCAAGTCTTGGTCCCCAGCAGTCCTTTGCTTCTGACCTTAGTGTTTTTCCTTCTCAACCTGGAAGCAGCATCAGGGGCTGAAGGGAAGGAGCTTCAACTCTAGAGTCTTGCAAACCAGGATTTAAATCCCAGCTTGGCCTCTTGGAAGTTGTGTGAGCCTGAGCATAATTCTCAGCTGAGACTTCATTTTCTCCCCCGCACCAAATGGAGGCAATCCCGACCCTGCAGAGAGGTTCAATTAGGTAGAGTGTGCACGACGTCTGCTGTGCAGTAGTTGCTCAATCAATAGTAGCCTCCATTATGGTCCAAACTAAATTTCACCTAAGAAGTGGACTCATGATTTTTTTTAAAGCTGTGAACTAACAAGTATTTATTAAAGATCTATTTTTTAAGCAAGAAGATTGATTAAGGTTGTGAGAAAGCCTCCCACTCCCTCCAGGAGTGAGGGATCTAGGCAGGGAGTAAATAAGCCCATGGCGACGGACACCTTTCCTCCAACTCAGGCATCTGAGATCTAGGAAGCGAGAGATAAAATTCTCCTGGGTGCCTGCCACTGTGGAGATAAAGCCAGTGAGTGTAGGCAGACGCGGGCCTGAGGTGGTCCTTGGCTGAGACTCCCCAGTGCCGCATTCCACGTAGCCCTCCCAGGCCTATTTTCCACTCCCTGTTCCTTACTGCTTCTTCCCTGGAGTTTGCTTTTCCATTCACACAGGTATTTTCCTTCAGAGAGCTGCAGAGGACCCGGAGCTTCGTCAGGTTATCTATCTCAGGCCTGGCCGACTGCTTGCTGGGTTCTGACCTCACCTCTGGCGTCAGCCTTATCAGGTGTGGACAGTATCGGCGCCCCTGCTCTGGGCGCTCCCAGCCCAGGATTCTCCCCACATCCAGGCCCTTCCTGTACGACCAGACACCTCTAGGACCTGAGGTAGTGGTCATCTGCCAAATCAGGAGCGACGGGGATCTGCAGCAAAGCCGTGAGGCCCAGAATCGGGGAGGAAGGGTGAGGTTTGTGTAAGTGTTGACACAGAGCAGAGCAGAGGCTGAGCTCTGCCAGGCAGGAGAGGCGGTGGGGGGGTGGGGTACTGGGGTTGGGACCCAGCCGGGCTCCTCATGGGAACACTAGCAAAGGGCAGCAGGTCATGATAGGCCTTAGTCTCCCTTGGAAATATTTTCCTTCCAGGGAGCATGGAGATCCAGCTGAGCTCAGTCTTTTGAGAAGTGGGTCTTGCGGTAACTGAAATGGAAAGGAAGAGAACTCACTGGCAACCAGAAAGGCAGCCATGGATCCTTTTCTCCTTGGTACCTGGACACTGATTCCAGCTGCTCTGTGTCAACCCACGTTCCATAGTCTGAAAAGATGTTTCATTTATATTGCAGCACCAGTTTGTTTAGGTTTGTCTGCTTGGGTCTCTGTGGGGTTAATGGCCTGAGGTGGGGTGGGGTGAGTGAGCATTTAATTAGAATTCATTCCTTGGCAGCCCCTTTGTCCTGCTGGGTCTGCTCCAGTCGCTTGTTTGTTTGCACTGGGACTCTTGCTTTTATTGGACTTGGTAGCCTCTGTCAGTAAATGATAACTTATTGGAACAATCTCCAGAATCACAGTTGTGAGTTCCCAGAAGTTTCACGCCTCGGTGTTTTCACAATGGACAGCTTGCAAGGGACCAGGGGTCTGCCCACCCCTCACTGTGAAGACTAAGAGCCAAAGGGCACCAAGTGGCCGGGTCTCATCCTGGGATGGAAGAAGGACAGACATGCAGCATGGGGACAGCAACTGTGTGTGGCCCAATGCTGCTAATCCCCTGTGTGCCACAGCTCGGAATGCATCCTTCAGAAATACGGACTTGTAGTCAGGCGTGATGGTGCCTGCCGGTAATCCCAGCACTCTGGACTCTGTGATCACAAGTTTGAGCCTGGGCAACTTAGCTGCCAGCAAGACCCTGTTTCAAAATAAAAATATGAGAAGGGCTAGGGTGACACTCCACGTAAAGGGCTTGTGTTCAGTGCCCAGTACTACTGCAGAAAGAATGAAGGGGGGGAGGGAGAGAAAGGCTCACAGACATGCAAAATGATGCATCGCAAGAGCATTCCTTGCAGCACTGCTTGAAATAACTAGACCAAGAACAATCTAAATGCCCATCAATAGAGGGCTGATTCAATAATTCACAGTTTCTGCATACTGGCAGGTCACATCGTGATGGGAGATGATCTCCAAAATACACTGCTACCTTATCATTCGAGTAAAAAAAAAAAGAAGATATGGAGGCGCATGTGAGAAAGGGAGGATAAGACATATTTACATACTTGCTTCTGCACAATCTAGTTTGGAAGGATTCACAAACTGGTCATGCTGTAATATTTTACTTCTCCAGGAAGAAGCGTGCCTGGCTGGGTGTCAGAGGTGGTACGGGGTTGTATACCAACCCAGCGCAATCTAAGTAGCTTACAACCACCACCATTTATTCCACTCACATTTTTGTGGGTGGCTGTGATGGCTGGGATGCTCTGGCTTCTCTCCATCCTCTCCCAGAGGTCTGTCTTACTAACATGGCAATGTCAGAGCCCCCAGAGACAAAACAACAATCCCAGGGCACCATTCAAAAACCTTTACTTACCACGTTTGCTAAATTTCCTTTGGCCAAAGCAAGGCACAAGACCAAGCCCCAAACTCATGGTAGAGAAATGGACTCTGTTTTTTGTTTTGTTTTGTTTTATTTTTCCTGTGCTGGGGATCAAACCCAGGGCTTTGCACATGCCAGGCAAGCACTCTACCACTGAGCTATGTCCCCGGTCCTGGACTCTATTTATTAACAGGAGAAGCCACAAATTATTATAGCCATTTATTTTAAACTACTTCATCATACAGCACAGATAAGGAGGCAGGGAATGACATTTCTGTTTTAAATTCGAGTCATGTCAACATTACCTATAGCAATAACTAAAATTTGCCAGGTGTAGTGGCACAGGCCTGTAATCTTAGCACTCCAAAGGCTGAGACAGGAGGATTGTCCCAAGTTTGAGGCCAGCCTCAGTTCCATAGTGAATTCAAAGTCTACCTGAATTACGTAGTGAAACCTTGTCTAAAAAAAAAAAAAAAGCAATAACTAAAATTTTACAAATAAAAATAGATTCCCTGAGATTAGCTTCAAAATCATTTGCCAGGCATGGTGGTGCATTCCTGTAATCCCAGCACTCCAAAGGCAGAGGCACAAGGATTGTTCTGAGTTTGAGGCCAGCCTGGGCTACATAGTGAATTGAAGGGCAGCCTGAACTACATAGCAAGACCCTGTCTCAGAACAAAACAAAACAACAAAATAATTTAGTTGTTGAAGGAGGGATGTGGGGGCAAGGGGCCAGGTGGATACTGTGTAGGCCAAACAAGACCAGCCATAAATAGGCTACTACTGAAGCTGGGAGACGAATACAGAAAGGCTCATCATATGCTTCTGTTTTCTGGATGTTCAAATTTTCTGTAACAGAAAACAATTCAAATAATAAAAAGGACCAATAGCAAGCACACTTACTGAGGCTCCCTTTCCTGGTGAACGCGTCCTGTGCCTGTTTTATTGCTGAATCTCCCCATTGTTTAAAACTGATCACTAATTGGAAATTTAGTATTAAATAATTACTGTTAAATATTTAGGTGTGATAATGGTACACTTATGTTTTGTTTCGTCCTTTTATTGAAATGTATGTGCACTGAAAAGTGAATAAATCCTGTGTGTACAGCTGAAGAACTTTATAAAACATCTGTATAGGCTGAACTAGATTGGCTGTGAGCTGGCAAGATCAGGAAACAGATCCATGAAACAGTATAGTTCTGTGCTGAAAAACAAATTTATTTTTCAGTTACACATTCTTAACTATCTACAGGTAAAATGTTATGATGTCTTGGATTTTCTCTGAAAATAATCCAGAGTTGGGGGAAGGTACAGATTAAATAAGGCAAGTCCACAACTGGGTAATTATCGAAAGCTGGACAATGTTTACATAAGGTCCTCTGTAATCTCTCTCTCTCTCTCTCTCTCTCTCTCTCTCTCTCTCTCCCCCTCTCTCCATCTGTTCCTCTCTCCCTGTCTCATATTTCAAATTTCCATGATAAAATGTTAAAAGCCATTAATAGAAGATCCTGGCCTTCCCTCATCCAATGGCTCTGAAGCATGAATCAAGAACAAAAGAGTCAAATAAAAATGTCTCTTTGGTATTTTAGTTGGGAATTAAGAATCTGTGAGTCTAATGGATTAAACGTGTAAATAAATTATCTTTTTAAAGTGAGTTTTCACGTACCTTGCTCCTCTGTGTTGCTGGCAGCTCCTTGCAGGTGCTGGGTTTATTCATATCTGTACCCTAATTCTCAGCACGGCGCCTGCCACGCTGCAAGGGCTCACACACAATTTCTGGGCAAACAAATGCTTTGGTGTTGCATCATATCCTACAAAAGGCATAATAGGGCACTGATGCCTCTAATAGTCACAGGTGCCCCAAACTGCTTCATAATGTAAATCGATGTCAGTACCTCCAATTTGTTTAAATAGTTGCTTCTAAACAATAAGCTGCTTTTAAATATCAGAATTAAGAGGGACTTAAAGATCACTTTGTACAACCTTCTCATATGATGAATGAGGAAAGAAAGTTCCAGAGAAGCGAGGGAGCTTTTCAAGGTCACACAGCTGGCAGGAACAGAGCCAAAACTAGACAGCCTCTTGCGCCCACTTGGGGCTTTATTCATCATGCCATTCAGTTCCATGACTGCTCATTCCACATACGCTTGCAATTTATTCTCACAGGTGAAGAAAAAGAACTTCAAAGAGGTAACTATAATTGTCCCAAGGTCCTGGGCCATCAAGGCTCCATACCTCCTTGGAGAACAGTGTTTACTACATTGGGTTATGTCCTTTACTTTTAAGAAAACTTAAAATTCAGGAACTGTAACTTCCAAAACAATCAGAGGTGTGATTATTCTCATTAGAAAGGGTTTGGGTCCATATTGTTATTTAAAAGAAGTGAATTCTTTTAAGGTATCTCTGAATACGAGTGGATTTTTGAACTCCCCTCTGCATTCGGCTCGTTAGCACAAAAGCAACTGTATAAAACCAGGCGGTGTTGGAGCCATGGCCCCAGTCCTGTCATGTCAAATGTCACAGAGTGCTTTCAATAGTGTCAAGCCAAAAAATAAACAAATCAATCAAAGATAACAAACCAAGACTGTAAATAAATGGGGAAAAAATTTCAAGCATTTTATAATGTTACACCCTCTAAAAATCATGTTGAGAAAAAATGTTTTTAAATTAAAAACATGTCAGGGTAACCATGCCTTGTAGTTGAATTTTGTTGGCTTTCCAAGCAGTATAACTACAGGGTCTTTAGTGTTGATCCTGTTTTGGGCTTTTCCGTGCCTAAGTATTTCGCAGCTCTGTCCAGTGCTTCTTTCAAGCATCTTGTGACACTTCCATCCCCCCACCTAATGAGGTGGCTGGATTTCTTTGTTGTTAAGAGGATTACTGAGCTGATCCCATTTGTATAACTCAGAAGACTCTGAATAACATGAAAAAGCAAAAAAACCGAGATGTCAAGGAGAGAGGGTACAAGCGAAGGCTGTGCTTCAGAGGTCACTCAGCAAGGAAGGGCAAAGGATGTTCTCGACGCTGATAAAGCTGGGGCGACAGAAGTGGCCCAGGGCGCCATTTTCAGAGGCAAGCAGAAGGGTTAGCCTGTGTCCACCCTTGAAGGGTTAAGCGTTAAGCCAAGAGCTTCGAGTGAGTCAGGGCCAGAGTCTAAGAAATAAGGCGTCTTATCTCTAATCAGCCCTGCCTCAAAATAGCTGTCTTTCCTCAGGCAGAGACTTGTCATCCCAGCATAGCTCGGTGCACTGAGGTGCTGAGCTCTGCTTAATCAGAAAGGCAGAGTGTGCCTTACTCATCTTTTGTGAAAAGTGAGATATCTCTCAGCGGAGCAATGCACAATTTAGCAATCTTTAAGAAGACTTTCGAGAATCAGAAAGTTCCAGACAGAAAGGATCTTACAATTTACCTGGGTCAACTATTCATTTTACAGATGGGTAAACTGAGGCCCAAGGAGAAAAATGATTGCACAAGAACACAAAGGGAATCAGCAGCTGGGCTGAGGACTTGGATTATAACAGACATTCTCTTTCTCTTGGCAATGTTGTTGTTCTCATCTAAAAAAATGAATGAAACACTCGTGCCCCTGGTCAGTTTTCCTTCCATTGTTAAGGAATTCATTTCCAGTGCTCTAGGAGCTTCCAAAGCAACTCTCACAGGCTGCCCTTGTTAAACCCTTTCATCGTGAGCCTCCCAAACTTCCTCTCCTGTCTTCATGACCCACACAGCTTTACTTTTGGGGTTCAATATATGGGCTGCAACTGCTGTTTCTTTCGCTGCTGCTAGAAGAGAAAGTTACAAATGGACAATCGAAGTACTTCGTGAGTTGTTCTCAGATGGGGTTAGACAAACACACCTGCTGGTCTCATCAGCTGCTCACCCTGCCAAGGGATGCGAGTCACAGTTCAGTCACAGTCACTTGCCCGGAGCTCATCTGTAAGACTGCCCAACTCACACATTCCTGCCGCCACACTTCCTAACCACCGTTTGCATACTGTGCCCCTTTGTGCATCCTCCACGCAGCATGAGCTCTATCCCAAGTTGTCTGAGGCACACGAGGTCCAAAGAGGGGTGGGGGAAAGCCTGGGGCTCAGGAAAAGCTGGAAACAGGGTGGAGTAATGGGGATCTAAGCATGGACAGTCCAAGGGCTGGAATGTGCTGGTAGAAAAACACGTGGCTCTGTGTAGTTGACTTTTTTTTTTTTTTTGGTGCCGGGGATCGAACTTGGGGCCGTGTGCTTGCTGGGTGAGCACTCTAACCACTGAACTAAATCCCCAGCTCTGTGTAGTTTAAAACAGTTTTGTTTCCAGTTATTACTATCTAGAATTTTGTGTCAGAAACTGAAGAGAAATAATGTGCTAGGAGACAGAAAATTTAATTTTAACTCCCTCCATTTCTCTGTGACTGTCATCTGTTAAATGTCCTCATTTATTCCTTGCGTGAGTCACTTGGGCTGAACTTATCACAGCTCTTAGGTCAAAACTGGTCCCTAGTTACTCCTCAGATGTGGGATGTATCTCTTCTAGTGCAAGATACTTCCAGGAAGGCCAGGACTTTATAATTCCCACAAGGTTTCCTACTGAGAGCTGAAAGAACAGCAGGTGCTTAATGAATATTTAATGACCATGTTCTTCTGGGTTGCATCATGGTTCTAGACTCATTTTGTGCTAAAGTCAGGTCAAGCCATACAGGCTCTCACTGTAGTCACAAGATGGCAAAAGGGTCATCACCCAAGGTGACACCCAGTGAATGACAGCCAGGCTTCGATCCCAGGACTTCTGAACCTAAATCCAGCTTTCCCTAATTCTTCTATCTATCATAGGATAGCACCAGAAAATATTACGGTACAGATGTTTAGGTTACAGTCAATGAAAACTGAAGTAATGTTAGTTCGTGGGGAAAGGGGGTCTTACAATTTTCATGTTGTTTTAAAAGGGCAATTTAACTGATATATCCTTAACATTATACAAGTTACACAAACATTTCCCACAATTCTATAATTGTAAAAATCTTTTTTTCCAACAGAAGTTCAATTGTAATTGTTTTACTTTGAACTTTTTGTGGGAGGGGCGCTGGGTATCAAACTCAGGGCCTTGTACTTGCTAGGCAAGCGCTCTGCCACTGAGCTAAATCCTCAACTCAGTCCTAATTGTTTTATCAGAATAGAAATGGGTTCCTTTATAGCTGAAGAACTAAAAGGAGAAGGGAAATTAATGCCTAATAAATGAGATAAATTTCTATAAGGTAAAGCTTTATTTTCTTGACTAATATAAACTCAATAGTAGAGTTAGAACTTTCTCAGTAACACGGATATTTGTGTTCCAAGATTATGCTATGAGGAACATCAACAAGCATTTGTTAAATGTCTACTGGATACGCAGCTTGGCTCTGGTTGGCTTTCTAGTTTTGCCCTCAGTAAGCTATGGAATCTACTGTTAGACCTAATATTTTTGAATACCAACCATGAGACAGGAACATTGGAAGACACATTGTATGTTATTAAATTTAGCCATCACGTCAAACTGATGATTAACAAATGAGGGCTGAGGAGCAGAGAGATCATTAATCAACTCAAAATCACACTGCTAATAAATAGCAAAAGTCAGATTTGAACCAGATATAAGGCCCATATTTTTCCAGCTGTACCACAGTTTCTCAACCCTAACTCATATTAGTACCACCTAAGGAGCTTTTATATAACACTGATGCCCATATCTTACCTCAGACTACACACATCAGCATATCTGAGGGTAGAGTCTAGATTTTTTAAAACCCTGCTTTAATTATAACATGCAATGAGGGTTACAAACCAGTTGGGGTGAGCGTCAGTTCCTTTGGCTGTAAAGGGAGGGTTTTAGACGGACATCTCTAAGACTCTTTATAGCTCTTTAGTCATGAGAACTATGACTAGCCAGTGAGCCCCGATTTGTACTTGGAGGAAGCAGTGTTCACCCCCACTACCAATACTCTCCCAACTTCTATATAAGAGTAGGCTATGAGTGAAGCTGTTTAAACATCCGAAGAGAAGACTCTAAAGTATACAGTTATGTCATGTGCAAATACTGTAATACTATTAAATTAATATAACAATCATGATATAGTATGAATAATCAGAACAAGGCCCTAAAACTCTAAAAGATTCCCCTGCCACCCTTTTATCATCCTTTCTAAGTACCACTCATAGCTGCTTGGTGAAATCTCAATGATTCAAACTATTTTAATACTACCCTTTCCACCGTCAACAATTGAAAAGTTTTTGGAAATGTTTATAAACTTTGACCCAGAATTCCTCTCCTAGATATCTACCAAGTAGGTAAACTAAAAGCACACAGAACTTTAGAAGGCAAGTTTTCCCTTGCAGGAATTATATAATATAGTGGAAACTGGACATAACTCATACATCAACAGTAGAGAAGATAATTTAGTAAGTATGAGGTAGGCTGCTGAACAGAAAAATGTCCATTATGAATGCTATTTACATACAGACTTTCAGATGATATGATTAACACAGTAATAAGTAAGCCAAGGTAAGGAAAGGTAAGTAAGAAAACCCAATAGCCCAGGTCAGTTCTACCTTCCCAGGAAGGACACAGGTTAGAAAGAAATGAGGTTCCCAGATGAATTAACAACCAAGGTTGCCATCTTCCAAGTATTTTCATTGTCATTGTAAGACAAGAGTCTCAAAACCTTCGAGGTGGGTAGGAGGGCTCCTGCTGGTACCAGTCCTGTTTTACGGAAGAGACTGGGTCTCAGGAAGGTGGGGACTCGCTATTACCACGGTGGCACCTTCCTCAGGAACCCGTGCGAGGAACACGGCTGCAGCCTTGTGCCCAGGGGCGCGCTCAGGCCTCAGCCTTCGCGGACAGGGAAGGACCCGGTGGCGCCAGGAGGCTCGGGAATCGCTCACGAAGGTGGCGGCCGAGCGCCACGGGTGCGCGGGCTCTCTCAAGGCTGCCCACGCTCAGCTCGCACGGTGTCCTGCCCGGGCGCTCAGCAGCAGCGCGGCGCGGCCTCTCCACGGCTCAGATGCCCTCGGCCAGCACCCGCCCCGGGTCGGCCTCAGCCGGCCACATGCGGGCTCCTGGCCATCCCTGCACCCCGCCGCACCCAGCTGCTGCTGGTCTTCCGTGTTTGGTGTTCCCAATTTGACGCTGAATCCTTTGCAGATGGCATGTTTACTCAGCAATCCAAGCAGCACCTGCAAGACTGCGGGTGGTGAGCTCCACGGGCTGTATTCAGGACCCCGGAGTGGGGGCGGGCATCATGAGTCAGGGGCCCTGTGTCCCAGGGGCGTGCAGTGGCTGGGGCCAAACCCCAGAACCCTGCCCTCAACCCTGAAGGGAATTTGAGTATCACTGGGTGGTTTTATAACGAGAGTGACCTGGGACACAATTCTGTTGTTACCCTTAAAAAGGACTCATACATTCAAGGGGGATGATAGTAATAAGTGAGGGGATGCCGGGGTGCTTCCTTTGCTCTTGTGTCACGCTCTGTGCCTTTTAAATTCCAAACAGGTCCCTTTTCTGCTGCTATTAAATAGAATTTTTAAACTTCAGAAATCAAGTAAACTATTCTAGCTGTTCTGTTTTCAAAGTAGCATTTAATCCACACCTAGGGTTTTTATTTCTCTAGATTCGAAAATCTATTTGGAATTTGCCCAAATGCCTTCCACCTCAGTACCTTTTAGCCAAACAGAAATACAAAATTGTATTTACCTTTCCTTCCGCAGAATGCATTTCAGCTATCTCTCATGCACATCAACTTGCTCACACGTGTATAATCTTATTAAATGATACTCTCAAAGCTTATCTTTGCGGGATTTTTGTTTGTTTGCCTGTTTGTCTGTTTGTTTGTTTAGATAGAGTCTGCCTATATTAACTAAATTGGCCTCAAACTCACAATCCCCCTACCTCAGTCTCCTGAGTGCTGGGATTACAGGTGAGTACCAGCATGCCTGGCTTATCTTTGCCTTTTAAAAAGAAGTTCGATATTGCCAACAATATCAGCAATAATAACAGGTAGAGTAAAATCCCTTGCAATTTAAAATTTTTTCATTCCTGGAATCAAAATGGTCTCTATGTGGATTAGACAGCCCTAGTACTCAATAGAGATACTTTCTCAGATCATTTAGCGTTACGCTCCTATCTGAGCGTGGTGGCGCACTCATATAATCCCAGCATGCCGGAGGCTGTCACAGGAGGCTCACAGCCAGCCGGAGCAATATAGTGAGTTCAAGGCTAGCCTGCACGACATGGTGAGACCCTGTATCAAAAATAAAAAAATAAAAAAAATTATTTTCAAGAAGCAGAAGGGTATAAAAATTAGTTATTCTAGAGCCCTTGAAAGTGTTCTTCCAATCTGCTGTAAAGAGCATATGCAATCTGTTTTAGTTTTAACATTTGTTCAGGTGACATTTCTTTGCACCCTTTTTCCTCCTCTCTAAAAGCATATCTAGTCTAATGTATTACTGTTTTGAGTGAGTTACTCACAAGCACCTGTCTTATTCTTTTTTTTTTTTTTTTGGAGTCGTAACAACTGACTCCCACAAAACACACTCTGCAGCTATGGGCATGTGGACTCCACCCTGGGCCCAGACTCTTGGTGCCATGCAGCTGTTCTGGGGTCTGCCAGGGCACCACGCCTCATGAATCATTCTTTATTTTCCCCCAGTAGTAGCACAGATTTCCTTTAAGTTCAGTTCCTTTTTCCATGAAGCCTAATCTCTGTGCTTCTAAGCAGGAAGAAAACTTTATTTCCTCAGAATTTACTTCTTTAGTCAGTTATCTGGCAATTATAAGAAGAATTGTCTCTATAACGACACTCAAGAAGCAACTGAGAAGCCAGGCATGGTGGCACTGCCTGTAATTCCAGCACTCCAGAGGTTGAGGCAGGATCACAAGTTCCAGGCCAGCTCAGGCTACATACTGAGTTCAAGGCCAACCTGGACTACATAGTGAGATCCCGTGTCAATCCATCAATATAAAAAGCAACTGAGAGCCAGGTGTGGGGGTACGCACCTGTAATCCCAGCTCTCAGGAGCCTGAGGGAGGATGTTGCCACTTTGAGGCCAGCCTCAGCCTGGGCTACATAGCCAGACTCTGTCTCAAGGAAACAAACAAAAAAACCCCAACCACACCCAGGAAAACTCTCTTGTGTTCTGAGGACCCTTAGAAGAAAGGATAGTGCAAAAGAGGAAGAGAATACATTTTTGTTAAACTTTGGCTTCGGCAAGTTTCTTTTGCCTTTCCCTGCAGGCCTCTGAGGCAGGGACATTTATATGCCACCTAACAGGCTCAGGAGGGCTAAAGGACTCGTTCAAGCTCTATCACTATTGAATTAGTTCATTTTGTGCTTCCGTACACAGTACTGTAGCCTGGGTAATGTATAAAAAAAAATGAATTTACTTCTATTTTTTTCATTACAGCATTTTTAATTTTTTAATTTGCCATACATACTGATCACATTCATCATAGGGAATTTATACCTGTACATAATATGTCTTAATTCTTTTTTTCCCATTCCCCTCCATTCAACCCTTCTTTCCCTCCCCATTTAGGAAAACTTTGCTTCCACTTTTTCTCTTCTTGTCTTTTTTAAAATCCCTTTTCCCCTTTCTTCTCTTCCTCTCCCCTCCCTTGTTTTCCTTCCCATTTGAACATGTTTTTCCTACTTCCCAGTATTTATCATCCATTTTTCTCCTTATTCACCTTTTGGGTTTCTCACACAACAGAAACAATGTGGTATTCAAACTTGTGTGTCTGATTTCTTTCACTTAAGGTTATGGTCTTGAGGTGCATCCATTTACCTAAAAATGACTTAAGTTTATCCTTCTTTATGGCAGAATAGTACTCCATTATATATAAATACTACATTTTCTTTATCCATTCATCTCTTGATGAGCATATGAGCTGTTTCCAAGATTTAGTTATTATAAATTGTGATGCTATAAACACAGGTGTGCACATATCAGTGTGGTATGATGCCTTTAATTCTTTTGGGAACGCTGGGTCAAATGAAACCTCCGGTTTTAGTTTTCTGAGGAATCTCCTACTGATTTCCATAGTGGTCATACCAGTTTACACTCCACTAACATGGAGAAGGGATCCTTTTTCCCCACAGCCTCACCAGAATTTGTTATCGGTTGATTTCTTAATGACAGCCATTCTTTCTGCAGATGAATCTCAGTGTTGTTTTAATTTGCATTTCACAACTAACCAATGATGTTGAACATTCTTTATGTATTCATTTGTTGTTTGTATTTCTTCATTTCAGAAAAATCTATTCTTTCAGATGCTCATTTTTGGATTGAGTCTTTAAATGAGGAGGTCTGATTTAAATTCTTTATATATTCTAGATGTTAGTCCTTTGTCTGAGGAGTAGCTGGTAAGAATATTTTCCCATTCTGTGGGTTGTCTCTTCACTCTCTTTGTGGTTTCTTTCTCTGTGCAAAAGTTTTTTAATTTGATGTGATCCTAGTTGTTAATTCTTTGTAGTAGTTTCTGTGTGATTGGGTTTTGCTCATAAGTCTTTGCCTTCACTTATGTCTTCTAGAGTTCTACCTAATCTATATTCCACCAGACTGTTTCTGTTTTAGATCTTTGATGCATTTCAATTTTAGTTTAGTGAATGGTGAGAGATATGGGTCTAGGTTCAATGATGGCATGTGGAAGGCCAGTTTTCCCAGCACCATTTATTAAAGAGACTATCTTTCTTCTAATGAAGGTGTTTGGCTCCTTTGTCAAAGATGAATCAGTTGAATGTGCTTGGAGTTGCATCTCTCTTCTGTTGCATTGATTCTTGGTTCTGTTTCTTCTCCAGTACCATGCTGTTTTATCACTGTAGCTTTGTAGTACCACTTCAAACTGGGGATTGTGATCCCCCCTGCCTTGCCCTTGTTGCCCAGAATTGCTTTTGCTATTCTAGGTCTCTTCTGGTTCCATATGAATTGTTTGAATTGTTTTCTCTAGTTCTATGAGTTATGCTATTGGTATTTTGATTGGGATTGCATTAAATTTGTATAACAGTTTTGGAAGTATGGCGTTTTTACTATATTGGTTCTGCCTATCCAAGAACAGGGGGTGTCTTTCCATTTTCTGCCATCCTTTTCAATCTCCTTTTTCAGAGTACTGTAATTTTCAATGTATTGGTCCTTCTTTAGACTAATTCCTAAGTATTTTATTTTTCTTGGTGCTATTAGGAAAGGTATGATTTGCCTGATTTCTCTCTCAGTGAGTTTATTATTCAGGTACAGGAACGCTCTTGATTTTTGAGTGTTGACTTTGTATCCTGCTACACTGTTGAATTTGGTTACTAATTCTATGAGTCTTTTGGTGGAGTTTTTGGGTTCTTCTTGTAGTGTATCATGTCATCAGCAAATAATAATAATTTAATGTCTTCCTTTCCTACCCGTATTCCCTTTATTTCTTTCTCATGTCTAATTGCTCTGGCTAATATTTCCAGAACTATACTGAACAGGAGTGGCGATAGTGGGCATCCTTGTCTTGTTCCTGATGTTTTTAGATTGAAAGCTTTCAGGTTTTGACCATTAGCATGATACTGGCTGTAGGTTTGTTGTAGATGGCTTTTATCAGATTGAGATAAAGATCTTCTATTCCAATTTTCTGTAGGGTTTTTATCATGAATGGGTGTTGAACTTTGTCAAATGCTTTTTCTGCATCTGTTGAGATGATTGTGTGGGGTTTGTCCTTGGTTCTGTTAATGTGGTGTATTACATTTATTGATTTGCATATGTTGAACCATCCCTGCATCCCTGGGATGAATCCTACTTGGTCATGGTGTACATAATCTTTTTGATGATTTGCTGCATTCTATTTGTCAGTATTTTATTGAGGATTTTTGCAACTATGCTCATTAGGGAGATTGACCTGTAGTTCTTTTTTGGTTGGCCCTTTTCTGGTTTTAGTATCAGGGTAATGCTTGCTTCTTTGGGAGTATTACATCCTTTTCAATTTTGTTAAAGAGTTTGAGGAGTAGTGGCATTAGATCTTCAAAATCCTGGTGGATTCAGCATTGAATCTGTCAGGCTGGGCTTTTCTTTGTTGGTAGTTATTTTTAATTACTTCTTCAATTTCATGACTGATACTGGGTTACTTAGAATTTTTATACCTTCTTGATTCAGCTTTGGTAATCCATATCTATCTAGGAATCTGTCCATGTCTTCTGAGTTTTCCATCTTATTACAGTACAGCTTCTCAAAGTAGGTAGTGGTCATCTTCAGGATTTCTGCAGAATCCGTTCTGATTTCACCCTTTTCATTCCTAATTGTGTGTACGGGTCTTTCTTTCCTTTTTTTTTTCCCCCCCTTAAGATTGGCCAAGGATTTGTGTATTTATTTAATATTTCAGAGAACCAACTCTTTGAGTCATTGATTCTTTGTATTGTTTTCTTAGTCTCAATTGCATTAATTTCTGCTCTAATCTTTATAATTTCTTTCCTCGTATTAGCTTTGGGTTTAACTTGATCTTCTTTTTCTAGAACCTTGAGGTTCAACATTAGTTTATTTATTTTAGCTTGCTCTGTTTTTCTGATGCAGGAATTCAGCACTATAAATTTCTCTCATATGCCAGGCGTAGTGGTGCATGCCTATAATCCCAGCACTTGGGAGGCTGAGGCAGGAGGATCACCGTGAGTTCAAGTCCAGCCTGGGCTACATAGTGAGTTTGAGGCCAGCTTGGACTACATGGTGAGACCCTGTCTCAAATAAATAAATAAATAAATAAATAAATTTCCCTCATAGGACTGCTTTCATTGTGTTCCATAAATTCCAGTGTGTCATATCAGCACTATTCTTTAATTGTAGAAACTATTTTCTTCTATAATTTCATCTGTGACCTATTGGTTATTCAGGAGGGTATTATTTAATTTCCATCTGTTAATGTAATTTTTGTGTGTTTCTTTTGCCATTTTTTTCCAACTTCATTGCACTATGATCTGATAATATGCATGGGACAATTTCAATTCATTTGTATTTACTTAAGTGTGTTCTTTGTGGTCTATTTTGGAGAAAGTCTCATGTACAGCTGAAAAGAATGTGTATTCTGTTGTTGTAGAGTGGAACACTGTAGATATCTACTAAATCCTTTTGTTCAAAAGTTTGGTTCAACTCTGATTTTTCTTTGTTGATTTTTTGCCTACTTTATCTATCTCTTTGGGACGGTGGGTATTGAGGTCCTCCATTACAATCGTATTAGTTTTTATCTGATTTCTTGTATCCAATAGTATTTGTTTTATATAGTTGGGTGCACTGATATTTGGTGCATGTTTATTTATGATCGTTATCTCTTCCTCTTGGATTGTTTCTTTAATAAGTATGTAGTGACTTTCTTTGTCTCTTCTTGGTTTGAAATCCTCTTTGTCTGCAAATAGAATAGCTACCCCTGATGTTTCTGGGTTCCAGTTGCATGAAGTATTGTTTTCCATCCTTTGACTTTCAGCCTATGAATTTCTTTTTCAGTTAAATATGTTTATTATAGCAGCATATTGTTGGATCTGGTTTCTTGATCCATTCTGCCAATGTTTCTTTTGATTGGTGAATTGAGGCCATTCACATTGATGGTTATAACTGATATCTATTGACTTGCCCTTGTCATTGTATTATTTTCCCGTGGTTGGTTCCCTTTCTTTCCCTTCTATTTAACTGTTTGCCTTGCCTGGTGGATTGATTCTACTGGGATTCTTGGAATTGTTGTCTTTTTCTAGAATATCCTTCAGAACTTTTGGAGTGCTGGTTTGGTTTTCACGAACTTCTTCAGGAGTTCTTTATCGTGGAAGTATCTTATTTGTCCATCAATTTTGTAAGATAACTTTGTGGGGTACCTCAATCTAGTTTGGAGGTTGTTTTCTTTTAGGGCTTGAACCAAAGAAATGTGTTTCTTGTGGTTCTAATTTCTGCAGAGTCCCAGATTAAGGCACCAGTGGGTGTGGTGTCTGGTAAGGGCACATCTATGTTTTAAAGATGGTTCTCTGCTGCATCTTCCAAAGGGAAAAATTCTGTTCCTCACAAGAAAGAAGAGCAGAAAAAAGAGAGCCCACTTGTACAGCCCCTTTTTGTAACTTCATTAGCCCATGTCCCTGCCCTCACAACCTAATCGCTTCCCATTAGCCTTACCTCTCTACTCTGGCTTTGGGGATGAAGTTCCAATGAGTTTTGAGGGGAACGAAAACATTCAAACCATTGTAACTGCTAAGTGGAGAATCCTGGATTCTAGCTTGGTTTAATAGATGATCAGGCTAATTCCATCTCCCCCCTACAAAAACTTCCCAGAGAGAATAAGACGATCAGCATGCTCCCACATACCGGGTGATAGAGCCCTATAGTGCAAGCCACATGCAGCGACTCCGAGGCCAGATCTTTGGGCTCAGATCTCAGTCCTTTCACTTGTGCATCATCTTGGACAAATTACTTCACTTTGGGGGGTACCTGTTTCATCACCTATAAAATAAGGATAACTACTGGAAGGAACAAATTGGTTAATCCTGGCACAGGATTATATGCATTCAACAAGTGTTAGCTATCATTATACAATTATACCTCATTGTTATTTAATTGCAGGATAGGAAATGTTACTTTCTTGCCCAGATGGTGGTGAGGTTTTTTTTTTTTCCCCCACCTGTCATGTGGAAATCATTCATTTGGAATAGTAGGTATGATAGTGGGGTAATCTTTGGAACAACTTAGAGAGTTAAAAGAAATATTGATGTCTGTGTCCCACCCTGGGGATTCTGATTCACTTCATCCAGAGCAGCCTGGGCATGGATGAAAAGCGAGTCTCATTTAAAGGTATTAAATGTTCCCAGTGGTTCTTGAACTGTACCTAAGACTCACACCCTCAGTCTTGCCTTGGAACTTGCCTGCTGGTCCATCCAGACCTACTGAATCAGATACTTAGAATAGTCTGCAAGAAAGATGGTCTAGGTGCTCTGCTTGCCAGGAGAGCCTGAGAACCATTGTTCTATGAGGAGGCAGTGCCCAGTGAGACCACCTGACCCTAATACAAGGTCTGGAGACTGATTCTGTCCTTCAGGGCTTTTCTATCTGGCTACAGTGAGCAACATAGCTCTAATATGCTAGGTTCTCTTAGTGCCATAATGTGTTGGAATTTCATCAGTCTGCTCTTTCCTTGACCTGAGGAAAGTCAGGTCTTCATGAGAAGTCTCTTTGTTAAGTTGCCCAATTTGTATATTTCATGATAAAGATCATGAAACCACCAGTCAAAAATACTGATTTCCTCTAAATCCGAGTTTTCCAGAGTCCACTGGCTATAGCCCCTTTTTTCTTCTCTTCACTTGGGGTAGCCCTGACCTGGCCTCAAGACATCAAACCCCTTCTTTCCTCCAGAGCGCTAGGAAATGTGCTCACACCCTTTTTCTCTGCTCCCACCATCCTGTTTCCTTTCCTATAATGGCCTTGGCTTTGTCTTTCTCTTGTTGCATCAACACACCAAAGGAGGTTTGAGTTGAATCTTGCAGGCCATGGGGATATTCTGCCCCTCCGCAGTGACTTTGCATAACTCTCCTCTGATCCCCGATGTGACCCTGACACTCAGAGGCATGTGTGTCGATTCCTCTCTCCTTCTAGAGTAACTCCCCATAGTGCCCATTCTTCAGCCCCCGGGGCTCCTGTCTGCTTCCTTGTCCATCATTAGTCTCTTCAAAATTAATGTCTGCATGAAACTTTGCCTTCAGCATTTCTCCAGATTGTGTGGAATTTGTGATCAGAGATGTTTCTCTAATGTCACCCCATCAATCTTTCCCCGATCATGGAGAAATACCAGTGCAGCTTCCAGTGGAACGAGTGCTGTCTGTGTCTGCTGTCTTAACTGCTGACAGGAAAAACAGGTGTGTTTGTTATAATTTTTTAAAACAATTTACTTAGTGTAGATAACTTTGCATAAGCTTTAAACAAGTGAACAAGATGCAGAGTCATAAAAGGAAGGCAGAAGAACAACAGTCGAGAGTAAACATAGGGGAGGAAGCGGAAGAGCTAGTGTAAGTTAGCAGGGAGGGAGGGCCGAGGAGGCAGAGGCATAGAGGGGCCCAGAGGGATCTGAGTCTGAGCTCAGAAACCACTGCAGGTGAGTGTTAAACTCAGCCTCGGCAGTCAAGGCAGATAGCATATTCCAGTCTGTAGTAGGATGTTAACAGCAGTTTTTCTTATTTACTTTCTCCTTCTTCTCCTCCTTCTCTTTTCCTTTGTTTTATTTTTTGTTTTTCAGTAATAATGAATTGAACCCTGGGCCTTTGTACTGTGCTTTTTTATATTTTATTTCAAGTCAAGATCTCACTAAGTTGCTAAGTTACCCAGGTAGATCTCAAACTCACGATCTTCTTGCCTTAACCTTCCAGAAGAGATACTTTTCTTATTGCTTCACAATTTCAGCTGATCCCTCAAAGCCAGGAGCAGGGCTGTGCCCATACACATGTGTACAGAAGAGTCAGACTGTCCACACAGAACTTGCTAAGTGGTGACCGTACCACCCAGCCCACTCTCCCCACACCCATCATATAGCCTGGGAGTGGGCAGAGGAGAAGAGGAGGCTGATGAGGGCTAAAGTTGTGGGATTTCTTTCGAGAGAGTTGTCAGTATGTGGAGAAGATGAATCATTGACCTCAGTCCAAGTGACGAGAACCACTGAGAGAAGCGGGAGACTGGCATCTTGCCTCCTGGTAGGCTTGTGCAGACCCTTGGCCCCATGCCATCACAAGACGGAGAACATGAAGAGCGGGCTCTTAAGAGGGCTTGGCTTGTGTCCCAGCAGTGCATGAAAACAGACTGGAGCCTGACTGTCATGAAATGTTTCAGCATAGGAAGTGTGATGCTGTGTGTGTTTGTTAAGCTATATTCCTACCCACACTCCAGAGGAAGCTACTGTGACGCTGCATAAAATTATCTTTATCTCACCAGAGGATTTAATAATTAGCATAATGAATGAAAATGGGTTTTATTTCATGAGATCAATAGTATTCAAATTATGTGGATTGTCCAGGTGTAGTGGTGCACACCTGTAATCCCAGCACTTTGGGAGACTGAAGCAGGAGAATCACAAGTTTGAGTCCATCCTGGGCAATTTAGTGACCTACTTTGAGGCCCTGTCTCAAAGTAAAAAATCAAAAGTACTGGAGATGAGCTCAGAGCAAAGACCCTGGGTTCAATCTCCAGTACCACCAAAAAAAAAAAAAAGAAAAAAAGAAAAGGAAAAGGAAAAAAAGAAAAATTAAAGAAAGAAAGAGAGAAAGAAAGGAGGGAAGAAAGAAAGAAGAACAGAAAAGAAAAGTTATATGGATTGGCCAAAATATTGAAGAGACTTGGCATAGATTTAGGGGAGCCATAGCTTATCCCCTGAAAGGCACATGAGACTTGCCCCTGAGGGGTCCTGTAACCAGTGAGTGGTCTGAAGGAAGCTGCTTGATGTTATCTCTCCAGTTTACTTCACTCTTGACTCTACAATGTCATCACATTGGCCCTAAATGAAACTTTCACACAAAGCAAAGCTATTTAATGATAACTCAGACTTAGAATTGTGGAGAAAGAAGAGCCCTAACTTCCCTCTACTTCTTGGTGGCTAATACGGTCTTTGACAGTCTCATGTTCCTCTTGGTTGGCTTGGCCTTAGCTGGTTCATAATATTGAAGCTCACTTGGGGAAATCAAAGATGATTTTTTTATATCTAATCTAGTCCACTTAATCAGTTCTCTCCAGCTTTCATTATTAAATGAAAGGGATATGGTATTTTTACTGTATTTACTGTAATTTTCCAAATTACTTCTTTTATCTCACTTAGTAAAGGTCAGGGGGTGGTGACTTACTTTTCAAGTACGTTCTTTAAAGTCGCAGACTGAAGCACAGTGCAGTGGGGAGGTATGGGGACCTGCATGAGTTTCCTGTCACTGCTGGTGTGAAGGACCACAACAGCAATTTAAAGTAATGTACATCTACTGCTTTGCAGTGATGGGGGTCAGAAGTCCAAAATGGGTTTCACTGAGTTAAAATCAAGATATAGGTAGGACAGTGTTCTTCCTGGAGGTTCTGGGGAGGACTCTGTGTCCTTACTTTTCCAGCCTCTAGAGGCTGCCTGCATGCATCGGCTCACTGCCTCTCCCTCCATCTTCAAAGCCAGCAGCTGTATAGCCTGCTCAGTCTCTCCTGAGTCTCCACTCTCCCTTTTACTTATAAGGACCCATGATTACACTGATCTTCTCCAGATGATCCAGGATAATCTTTCATCTCCGGATCCTTAACTTGATCATATCTGCAGAGTCCTCATTGCCATGTAAAGGAATATATTCATAGGTTTCAGAGATTAAAAGGTACATATCCGTTCAGGGGAAGAATTCTGATCAGGTAAATAAGCAGGGTCCGCGGGTCACCTCTAACATTATGCCCTTACCCTCGCCTGAGAACCAGCCAGGCATAATGGTGGCACAGAGGAAAGAGGCCCCATGTGATCTTAGGAATAAGTACGTAATCTGTCCACGCTTCAGTTTCTTCATCTGTGAAATTAGATAATTAGCTATTCTCAAAAGTCTCTTCCACATCTAAACTTTATTCTCCTTTTCTCTTTTGCAAAAATAAACATTTGAAGACGTGACTGTCGAACTCAAGAAACCAACCTCATCTTGTTCTGATGCACCCTGCTAGACCCCTGTGCCATGCCTGGATGAGGGGCTTCTAACCTACACTGGTAAGGGTCTGAGGAAGGCAGTCAGCCCTCTGCTTTCCCAAAGGAGAAGATGGGTTAGGAGGAGCCCCATCGGAGGGTTGGCAGTGAGTAGTCTGGTCCCTTCTGCTGAGTCATCGCAAAGGCTTTGGGCCACCATGCCTACAGGATGACAGAGATGGCTGCTGACCCAGAGCTGCCAGAGGGGCCCATGAAAGCCCCCAAGGATAAGTCACAGCCAGGCCCTCCCAGGCCTGCTCCTCTCAAGTCAGCACAGACTCTCTCCGGTCTCCTTGGAGCCAAGAGGCTTAGAAGAGTGTATCTCACAACACACCATGTCTCAGACGTGCTGTTCACCAGCTTTCCTGTCATATGACCTCTCAAGCTGGCTATGTGTTTTTGTTTTTCAACTACTCTGATAAATCACACTGTTGAGGTGGTCCTACTCCATCTCTGGCCTGGTTTAAAAGTTAAGATTCACTTTGCGCCTCTAACTCTGTGACCTGAGGAAGACAGGTCAGCACCCCCAGGACCCTTCCAGTTGCCTTTACCTCCCATTTCTGAGGTAGTGTCAACTACCAGTAAGAGCTCCGAGCCATAAATCATGAACTGAGGCTTCCTGTTTCTGCTCCAATCAGCATGGAGCCTCGTCAGCATCTGACTATGTTTCCTCCAAAGCTCCTTCCAGAACTAGTATGAAGGTATCGAAGCAAATCATCCTCAAAGTCCTTTTCAATTCTGGAGGGCAGTTGTTTCCGCTCAGAACTGTGCTCACCGTGTCTGCCCTCCTGGAGGGTGCTGAATCCATGGCCTCAGGAATGCGGGGCAGTCTGCCAGGGGCTCCTTTCCTTCTTGTCCCTGTGCTGCCAATCTAGACTAGACTGTCACCGACACGCACTGATCCTGTGGAGGTCATGGGTGGGACTGTGGAGACAAGAAACTGAACTGTGCCTCTTATTCCAAAGCCACATGACAGGTCTGTCACCCTCCCCCCGCTGGGCTGCCTAGCCAGACCGGCACTGGGTCACGCTGTGTGCACGGGAAGGACTCCTGCCTGTTCAGTCCCAAGGACACACTGCCAAGGGGTGGATGTCACCTCTGCCCCACATAGGGCCCCGCCCACCCACTGGAATCACCCAGGCCTCTGGGTGAGGCACCTCCCCCTGCCTTGGGCCTGGTCCACTGGGCCAAGGACTGCTTATTCCTGGAACTTTTTCGGCTCCTTCTGAGAAAACAACAAACCACCCCAGGTTGCTTCTTGCCACGTCCATTTCAGAGTCAGCTGGCATCTTACATTTCCCCTGAAAAAAAAGGACAATCTTTTATTTCTTGTCCAGAAGAAATTCTTATCCTTCACATGGGTTTGTGCAGCCCCTTAACCCATCCAGAAGGAACTTGAATGCAAGTGTCTGTGTTGTCAGCTGGCCTCATGTCCTCTCCGGGCCGAGGCTCGGACATCGCCTTCCTGAGAGGGGCTCTTTTCTCCTGGCTGTGTGCTCAGCTGCTGGGGAAAGAAAGGCCTATTGTTCCCGCTGTGCCTGCGCACTCTGCCAGGCAACGGGCTGGCTGTTTATCCCTTGAGGTAGAAAACTGCCTCCCCGAGAGTGGAACATTTCATGCCTGTGTTTTGTTTGGTTTTGTTTCTGGTCTTTCCTGCTTTGCTATGCCTCCTTGCTTGCGCTCTCAGCCTGTGCAACCCTTATTTCTCCCTGTACCTTCTGCGCAGTGAATTTGCCTCTTGTCTGCCTTTGAGTGATCACTCAGTTTCCAAGGGAGGGCCTAGGATGTCTCCTACCTACAAGGCTCATGGATGTGGCCTGAGGAGAGTGAACAAAAGCATGCTTGGTCCTGGGGGAGGCCTGGCACACAGCATTCCCTCTTGTCTGGGTGTGGACGGTGGGGGTGTACTTTGGGGCCCCCGGGGGATGCTGTTCCCCAGCAGTGGTTCAGGGGTTGGGCATGGTGGGGTGAGCTGGTCTGGAATCCCTGCCTTTGGGTACTCCGATCACCCAGCAGGTCTGAGGCACTGAGGGAGGAGTACTGCAGAGAAGCCAGAAGAGTCTAGGGGGCTCCACCTGCGCCACTTTGTGACCCTGTAAGACCCAGACCCTCCCAAGGCGAGCCTCCCTACCCAGGCCCTTGATGACAACTCCTGCCCCACCCGCCGGCTTCCTGGGCCTGATGTTGTGAGGAACAACTCTCTGAGGAAATGCTGTGAGAAGCAAAAGCCTTTGTGAGTCAGAGGTGGAGTTGCCCTCTTTCCACCCTCCCTTTGCCCCACCTTCCAAGCGTGTTCAGTGACCTTGTGCTGCCCTCTTGTGACCAAACTGCTCCTCATAAGTCATTCCTATAAAATGTCTATTTAAACATCACAGGAAAATTTAAATTCATAATGAAAATAATAACCACGAATATGTAGTAATTTACCCTGCCTGTCTTCTCTTCATTTTTATACTAGTGCAGTCACAAAATGCAATGTTGGGCTGGGGATTTAGCCTGGTGGTTAGAGCGCTTGCCTAGAAAGCACAAGGCCCTAAGTTGGATCCCCAGAAAGACAAAAAAAAACCCCGAAAATGCAATGTCAATTTTTTTTCTTTTCTTTTTTTCTTTTTTTTTGAGACAGGGTCTCACTCTGTAGAACAGGATGACCGTGGACTCACAATCCTCCTGCCTTAGCCTCCTGAGTGCTGATACTGCAGTTGTGCACCACTACACCCAGCTTCTGCTCAGTACTTTCGATGGAGGAAATGGCCCACAGAAGTAAACGTGCGTAGTACGTAGTACGCAGTGCGGATCTAAAGTGGAGGTGGGTCAGAGCACGCCCTTCCCCAGCTGCTGCTGCCCAGCTGCTGGCTGCTCCTCTAGGCCCTGTGTGGGGCCTGCCATAGTCTTTTGCTACAGCTTCCCCGGAAGAGCCCACATTTCCCCGTGGTAACGGTGACAGGACAAGATGGAGAAACAGGGAAGAAATCAAAGCACGTGATTGTTCCTCTTCAGCCCTTTAAAACCTTTTCAAATCCCTCAAGGTCACAAAATGCTTTGACTAAAAAGCAATCTTTTTCTTTACTGATATAGAGACAGCACTAGAGTTCCTGTATATTAAAACGAGTGACCCATGACTGCTGTGCTCCCTCTTTGTGAGGAACTTCCTCAGACGTGATCTCACTGACTGCTCGCCGCAGCCCTGAGGTGGGACGTTCTGATGTTCACATGAGGAGCTTGAAGTCGAGAGGTCACTTGCTGGGGAGACGGAACAGCAGCTTGAACTCAGGCATTCCAACTCCAAACCCTTCTCTCTCTTCGTTACATTGGGTGGCCCCCAGCCCCACAGGATGAGAACAGTCTGCAGGGTGGGGAGGAAACGCTGCAAAAAACTTAGCAAGCCTTCACCCTCCATACCTGTGGAATAAAGAATCAGTCACAGTCATCCTTTAGTCACGCTGAATAATTGACTGAACACTCATGCCCTTTGACCCAGAAACCACTTTCCTTTTCCCTTCTCCCCTGGCAGATTCCTCCAGCCTTTGTCTCGTTGAACTCTTGATAGCCAGCTTTGGAGGAGCTTCGGACTTAGCTTCCTGGCCTGGAACTGGGATGGCAGCTGCCCTCCACACCCCTTCAGTCTTGCACTCTCTCCTTCCTCTCCTGTGCAGGCACGATCATGCACTTCTAGAGACCCATGGCAGAATGAAGAATTTTGTCAGTTTGGCGCCAGGTATTGTCTGGCTGTTGTGAAACCAGAGGGCACAACACCGAAAAGCTCAAGAGGGCCTGATGAGGAGAAGCAGGTGGACAAGCACAGGGACTGAGGGCCCAGGAGGCAGCTGGGCTGGATGCTGGTTCGGGGCCTGAGTTTGCAGGGAAGAGTTCCTGACACCCACAGTGCAATGAATGAAGACAAAGTTCTCACATCCTTACCAGTGTGAGGAGTGGGGTTCGTGCAAGTGTGCAGAAAGCCTTCTTCCAGAGCCTCCTTCTCTGGAGGCCACTATACGAGACCACACTGGTGTTCTTAAGCAGTCTAGGAAAACTCACAAATCAAAAACATCTCATGTGGGCCAGACCTGGCCTTTGAACACAGGTCACCCCATAATCATCAGGCAAGGAAGTAAGGATTATTTGCCCTGTTTTACATATTAGTAAATTGAGGTTCGGAGAGGTTAAGAGACTTGCCCAAGATCACAAATCTAGTTAGGAAAGTATTGATTTGGGCTGTGATGTGAGGTCCAGAAAATGTTTCATCCTGGAAATGGCTTGCTTGACCAAGAACATCTTAGAATACTTTATGCTTTGCGGCCAAAGGGAGTTCCTTGTAACTCGTAAGAGCATGTGACCTTTCCATCAAGTGGATTTACCAAGTGAGTGATCGGATAACTTAGCTATGCATAGGTATGACTGTACCCAGAATCGCCCATTGTCCCAGTTTCCTGTCCTCTTCCTTGCATACTAAGGCCACGTCTCGGCTGTGTCAACCCTTGTGGCTCCTTTGTCTGCCTTCCGTAGACGTCTGTGTGGCTGTGGGGGAGCCGACCAAGACACGACTGGGGAGAATGTGGGCTTTGAACCCAGGCAGACGTGGGTTTAAATTCCACCTCCTGTTTCCGTACGGTTTTACCCAGACTGTAGGAGGGGAACAGGTACAAGGGGAGGTGGAGAGGAGGTCAGTGTTGGCCACGTGGTCTCAACCTGGCCCAGTGGAGGAGGCAGGTCCTAGGTCTACTGCCCTGTGCCACCTGCCCTCTTCAAAACAGCTGGGGACCACGACTAGTGGCTGGCAACCCTCAATTCAGGGGACACAATTTCAGAGGCCCAAAGACAACTTAGGAAAGTCCCCCGATTCTCTTCTGCACATTACTCTAAAACTCTCTTAAGTCTCTGGCCGTGCACTGAATATAAGCATCCCCAAGAAAGGACAGTACTTTCCAGTATTAGAGAAAGCAGTGTGGGACAAAGGGAGCCTCGAAGAATCCAGACTCCACACACCGGTGCTAGTCTCTTTTCTCATCCCTAATATGTAATAGTCAATAATTTGATAATAACTAACTGTTCCATGGAGTTGTTCTACACAGTTTACATGTTAGACTCATTTAATGCTCATGGTAGCTCACTTTCCATTTTCTGGCGCAGTGGGCACACCCATGGTCACAGAAATGAGAAGCAAAGACCTCAATGCCTTTCTGGCACTTGTGGGAATAACAAGGCCTTCCTTCTATGGAGGAGGGCGGGATTAAATGAGCTCATGCTTCTAAAGCTTCGGGCACAAAACAAGGACTCAATGAGTGCTCGTTTCCTTCCCAAGTCTTTCTCATTTGTGAGAGAACAGCTCTGCCTACCTCTCAGCAAAGATCTGTCTTACACGTGTAAGTTCTCAGCCAACAGCCGAGGAATGGAGGAAAGGGAGCTGCTGCTAACGTGAGTGGCAGGACGTAGGAGAGTACTGGCACAAGAGGTATGATGGGAGGCTGAGATCAGAAGGTCAGCACTGTGGCCAAGTCCTACAGCTTGACCTGAATACTGAGCCACACACACCACGCCCTTGGGAGTTCCAAGTCCATGAAATGGGTCTCAGCTCCTACCTGTCCATATATCATGGTGGGAGCCTCAGAGTTCCCCCAAAGGCCTGGGAGCCCAAATGAAGCCTGCTCGGCCAGGTATGTGTGTGTCACTAGGTGCAGTTTAGGAGTGGCAGGCCCTGGAGGCAGGGAGGTACTACTCCAACAGCCCCTCCACTGCTGAGCAACATTTGAGCCACTCATCAGTGGTGCTAGTGCTGCAGGGGTGAGGGGTGGAGTGCAAGGGGCTGGGGGAGGAAAGAGAGCTGTTCTGCTCCAGGCCCAAAATAGCCCAGGCCCACACCCAAGCAGTGGGTGTCCCACCCCTGCCTTGGCCCGAGTCAACCACTGGCAAATGGAAAGTGTTTCTTGGATCCCAGAAAGAGGTCTCTGTGGGGCTACACATAGCCCAGGTCTCTGATGGAAAGTGTCCAACCCATACTGGCTCAATTCAGCCATAACCCAGCTTTACCAACGCAGGCTGTATGGGTAACGGTAACTGGGGTGCATTCATGTCTGTTTATCAAGATTACGTGGGCTCAGGCCAGGTGCACCTGGGCCAAAACAAGCAGACCTTGATCAGGCAACACACCAGCACATTTGTTTCACCATGTTCTCTGAATGTCCCTGAGCTCAATTGACACATCTTGGTGGCGGTGGTTTAGGATGACTGAGATGAACTGTCAGGCCCTGTTCCGACTTTAACTATTTCTGTTTATAGGCACGGCCTTTGTATCCAGTACAGAGTGAAATGAGGACATTTTTTCCCCACAAAGTGGAATTGCTGCATCTCAATTGCTTGGATGTTTTGGGAGTGGTTGTTGTAAAATCCTACCCACTGCTTCAGTTTGGTCTGCTCTTTGTACGTGCAGTCACAGCCCCAGACTCCAGGAGAGATTAATCCAGTGTCCTTGTTCCACTTCGTTCCATGTGATCAGCTGAACTGGGCCTTTGTTGTTCAAGATTTGCAAAGGATAGTCAAGACCCTGCTTCAATCGCTGGCATTTCAAAAGGGTTCTTGAAATGATAAAATGGTTCCTTTGCACTGTCGACATTTTCATCATCAATGAATATTTATGAAGTGCCCACATGGAGGTTGCTTGCCAATTCTGAACCAAGATAAGGAAGGCTCTTTATTTATTACAGAAGGAGATTTAGTCAGTAAACTGGATTTCTTTTTACTTCTAAAAGCCTTCCTTTTCCTAGGAAAAAAAGTGATTTTTATTTTTGCAAATGAGAAAGTAAAACTTTCGTTAATGCGTGGTATTTCTTCAATTACCACTTTGGTTTCCAACAGCACTTCTTTTTGGAAACCCTCAAATTATCTTATTTCTTTGCACTAAAAATACTTAAGAGTCAGTTGAACATTGGTGGAACTCATGACTTGTGGCACCTTGTGAATTCAACAGATGGTTTCATTTTTTCTGACCCATTTTCTGCCCTTTCCGCTGCTCCACCCAAAAATAAATCATTCAGATACTGTATCGCTGGAGTGACTCACAAGGGGAACCCCGTGGCTGACTGCCTTGATCCTTGGTCTTCCACTGACCCCTTGTGGTGAGGACAGCAACAGACCTCTCGCTTGCTCTCATCCTTGATGCGCCGGCGCTGCTGGGCTGCGCTCAAGGAGCAGGTAATAGAAGGAGCTTGTGAGGCCCTAGATGGCCCTCCACTGCCCGGGCACTAAGTGCCCTGTTATGTATTCTCCAGCATGAAAAGACTCTGGGCTGTGAACTTCACTTTTGCTTCTCCTTTGGGTCACAGTAAACCAGATTGCCTCAACAAAGAAAGTCATTTCCTATGAGTTAGATGCTTAGAAAGGTGCATTCACTACTTCAGGGCTGTGCAGACATTTTTAGTCACAGTAGGACTCCCTTAATGAGGTTTCCTTCATTTCAAGATTCTCAGAATCTGACCCATCGTCTGACACAGTAAAGAGGTGAACTTGTGAGACTGATTTCAATTAGTCTTCATCCTCAAAAGGTATTTAATGAGCATTTCACAGTTTGGGGTCCCTGGTTAAGAGGGACAGAGAGACCTGACTGGGGTCTAGTCAGACAGTCAGGCCAGGTACAAGAAATGACACTGGTCAACAGAGAGCAATGTGTTTCAATTGCTCAAAGAATAACAGATCGTAAAGAGACACTAGCATTAAGGAAAAGAAATCCACCTATGATATGACATGAGGGAAATAAACTGTGCTTTTAAGAAAGTGACAGGAGTAAAAATGTATCAATACCTCCTGCCCTGTGCCAGGGTCTCTATGTACACTACTAATTCACGCAACAGTTACAAAAGGGAAATATTACAGCCAACCCACAGATTAGGAAACTCTGGCTCAGAAGAGCTAAGCAATTGTGCCTATGGCTACATAGCCCCTGAGCAGGAGGAACAGACTTGTAATGCAGACCAGTCTAACTCTAGAACCCACAGCCTTTGTTCATCAGGATACCTTGGAGCTTAATTTAAAGCACCTTCTAAAATAAGCCAATACTACTTTTAGAAAGCAATGGCCAAGCAGAGAAAAGCTGGTGCCCTCGGGTTCTCTAAGCACAAGATTGCACAGAGTGGTAGGTAGAGCCACATGATTAGCAGGGCTGATCTTAGGACCTAGCCACCTTGCAACCACAGAAGGCAGACTGAGTTAAGGTGTGGGCATCTGTGTGACTCTGCTGGGCAAGGGCCCAGGAACATATAGCTGGGAAGGAGCACCCACTGCCAAGCTCTGAAAGACCTTTGTTGATTTCAAATATTGTGAGGATGCTTTATAAAGAGGCCAGAGCCCAGGCCTGGATAAGGAAAAATTAGATTAAAATGGAACTCTAGTACTAAAAGTCATACAGGCTGTTACATAGTATAGTTTCTAACTATATGGACTTTCAAATATGCTGGGTTTAAATCCTGGTTCAACCACTTACTAGCAGTGAGAAATCACAACCTCATGGATTTCTCTCCTATCATAGAATTTTTGAAAGATGTTAAATGAGTTAATATATGTAAAATAGAATAGCATCTGGCATATTGCTTACATAAATGAGTTGATAGTTTATCTTTTTTTCCTCTTTTTTTTTTTTGAAACCGGGTCTCACTAGTATGTAGTCCAGGCTGGCCTAAAACCTGTGATTCTCCTATTCTCCTGCCTCAGCCTCCTAAGTGCTGGGATTATAGTCATGTGCCACTGTACCCAGTTGCTATCTTTATTCTGGTAGCAGATTTTAGCAAAAACATATATCTTCAGAGATATCAAATGTTCAAGTCAGGACTAAGGGCCTTAATAAGGCTTAGGTAGATATATCTAAAGACACTTGTCTTAGTTACTTTTCTCTCATTGCTGAGACAAAATACCCGACACTCAAAGTTAAGGGAGAAAGGTTTATTTAGCTTACAGTTTGTAGAGGTTTCAGTCCACAATCAGCTAGGTCCAAGGCAGGGTGGCATGGCAGACAGGCAGAATGCAGCAAGGTAAGCAAGGGGAACAAGCAAGGAGCTTAAACAACTTCTTCCTGTGCCTTATATTTTATCCAGGCTGCTAGGATTAGGGCGGTGCCAAACCAATCAGTGGATTGATTTAATAATCACATGCCATTAATCCCAGCATTACACACTCTAGATCCAGCCACCTCTGATCCAGCCGCCTCTTACCACATGAGGCTTTGGGGGGACCTCTAGACACAAACCACAACAACACTGACGTGGCTTTGGAAACAGACAAATACCTGTGAAAATTTGGGAGAGATCTTCCATTGCATACAGCTGAACAGTGACCTCTAGTGGCATAAGTACTGTACTTACTACTGACTTGTACCGGAACCAAAGGGTACTGTGGGGAAAAAACAGGTTGGAATATGGGAACTGATTGTACACATGGAAGGTTGTTCTGGACCAAAATGATAGTTGTTTTGGAAAGAGCAGCCATGAGAAGCCCTACACATTGGCAGTGGAGTTATCTTAACCTTTGAAGTCACTTCGTTCCCTCTAGACAATGGTGAAGTTCCCAAGGACTTCTGGTTATACCCACAAATCTAGAGACCCGCACATTCAAAGAAAGCACAGATGGCATGAACATTTTAATGTCACACATGTGGGAAAAAGTCTTTAAAATGTTCATCTTAAAGGACACAGGAACCATTCTAAAGGGAATAAAATATCTGAAATAATTTGAGTAACAAAATAATAATAGTAATGGATTATAACTCTAAATATGAATTGACTAAATAGAAACAAATGGAATAAAAGAGGGAGATGGATAGACTCTTACACTGGGATTGCAACCAATATATGTAGAGGGAATGCTGGAATAAGAAAATATTTTCAATAATTGTTTCAGACAAAAGTCATCAATGGATGCTAAAATTGGTACGTAGATGTACGATTTTAAGATATGTATATAATCTTAAAGTATCTCCCCATAAGAATCCCCGTTAATTACAAAGGGCCAAATAGTAACATTCTCAGTAACACTGTCAGCACCTGAACCAGTGACCGAAGTTAACGTTATTAGTTAATGGACAAACTGACATCATGGGCCTCCTAATATTAGGCACTGATCAAGAAACCACCTTACTTCTGTTGTGTTCCTTCCCAAACCACAAAACTCAAATCTAAGCACAAGGAAACACTGCACAAATGCAAATTAAGGGACATTTTACAAAATCATTAGTTTAGTCCTCAAAAATACCAAGGTATTGAGGTGATAGATAAGCCATTTACTCGGATCTGATCATTGCAGATTGCATACAAGCACTGAAATGTCACACCGGCCCCCATAAAAATGTAAAATCACTATGTGTCAATTAAAAATAAATCTACAGCCAGATATGGTGGTCCTTGCCTGTGATCCCAGCTACTCCAGATACCAAGGACAGTGAAAGGCAAGTTTGAGGCCATCCACGGAGACTCAGTGACTTGACAAGATGACCTTGTCTCCAAATAAAAAAACAGAAAAAGAGCTGGAGATGTAGCTCAATGTGAAGGCTCTGGGTTCCATTCCAGTACCACAATAACAACAATAATCATACGCTGGGGGTATAGCTCAGCTCTCCCTAGGTTAAAAATATATATATTTTTTAATTTAAAATGTCAAGTCATGAAAGCAAAGGCAGACCAAAGATTAGTCCAAATAAAGGGATACTAAAGAGACATGACGAATAAAGGCAATGTATGATTCTAGATTGGATCCTGGACCAGAAAATGGGGCATTAACAGGAAACTTACTTGGCAATAGCTGAATAAGGTCAATAGTATTGACCATATCTTGGTCAATATTGGTCCATATCTTAATCTCTTGACTTTGATAATTATATTGTGGATATGAAGAAAATGTCCTTATGTAAGATACTCTCCCAGACATGTCAAGGGCTTGTCCTTTGTACTCTTAGGAATATCCTGAGGCAGTTGAGAAAGTTCACAGCTGCAGGGTCAAAGGTAACACTAGGGAGCCTGGGAGAAGGGACATTGTCTGGAACAGCAGGCGCCTTGCAGAGGTCTTATCATTCCTTTCTGAGGTTTGTAAATTGTTGTGCAGCCTTGGTAAGATCTTAGTATGCTGAACAAATAGTTTATTGTTTACAACTTAAAGTTTTGTTCCTGGCCCACTGACTTAGTGATAGATAACCTACACATTCCATTCCATTCTGTTTAGGTTAAAGAAAAACCATGTATTGTGCATACCCTGCCCTACATAAGTTTTCACTGAAGAAATAAAATTCGCCTTAGAGTCTTTCCTCTTTGCCCCCTGTGCCTCGCTCTCCTGTCTCTCTTTTTTCTCCAACGTCACTGTGCCCCTGGTTCCCGGACCCCAGAGGTCCACATCCTTATTTTTAAGGAATACACACAGAAGCACTTACAGGTAAAGGGACATCATGACAGCAACTCGCAAACATCAAAAAAAGATATTATATAGAGCAAAAACCTAAGTGTGTTAAAATGTTAATATTTGGAGAATCTGGGTGAAGGACATACAGGTCTGCATGATATCTGCATGATATCTGCAGCTTTTTTTAAGTCTAAAATTATTTCAAAAAAAATACATTTGCTTTGGTTTCTTTGAACATCAGTGTATTTTTCTTATGTCACTATAGTGGGCTAAATAGTGCCACCCCCCCCATTTGTGTCCACCTAGAACCTGAATGTGATCTTATTTAGATATAGAACCTACAGATAAAGTTAGTACAAGATCATACTGGATTAGGCTAGACCAGTGATGGCAAACCTGTTAGAGACTGAGTGCCAAACTGCAACCCAAAATCCACTTATTTATCACAAAATGCCAATGCTGCAATTAAACCTGAATACAGTACTGAGGTTTTCAGTTTAGAAAAACAACTCTACATTAACATCTTTGATCTCAGAAGAAAAACACAATAATACCCGTGTCACAGGTTCACCACCACTGGGCTAGACTCTATATTCCTTACAAGACCATGTGAAGATGGGCAAAAATGAGCGACATACCTGAGTCAAGGAACACCATGATTTCCAGAAACCATGCTAAGTTAGGAAGCAAGGACGGATTCTTCCTTAGAGCATTCAGAAGGCGCACGGCTTTGCTGTTACCTTGATTTCAGACTTCTAAGACTCTAGAACTGTCAGAGAATATTTGTTGCTTTATGCTACCAAGTTTGTGGTAGTTTGCTACAGAGTAGCCACAGAAAACTAATACAACCACCCACCTGTTTAAAACAGTAACATGTTAGTCTGGCATCACAAACCTTAATAATTAGAATAAAATTCAATCAACCTTACACCTAACACTGTATTGGGTGCATTATACACTTTTCCTCTAATTCACACTACCTGAATACAGTAGGTTCCCTTACTAACCTTTTACAGATGGGAAATGAATGCTTGGAATGGCTAAGTGTAAAGATTGTACAGTTAGTTAAGTACTGAGCTAAGCACTACATCCAGGCAGTGACTCTGTAATCTATACTGTCTCTACTTCAATATCCTATCTCCCATACAAGTGTCACTGCTATCAGCCAAATAGGCTTTTAGTTTCTGGCTGCGAGTTTATTTAAAACAAAGCAAAATACATGTGCAGACCAAGATTTGGCCCAGGTCCCACCAGTCCCAACAGCAAACGCTGGCTGTTAGGGATGAGCTCCAGGAACTTAAACACACGTTCATGGAGAGGCAGCTACATAAAGAATAAATGCTTGGGGATGGGGATTTACCTCAATGGTAGAGCACTTGCCTAGCAAGTGCAAGGCCCTGAGTTTGATCCCCAGCACCCCTCGCAAAAAAGAATAAATGCTTAAGTTCAAAAGACAAGAGCACGAATGAATGACACCACAATTTAAGTATCACAGAATCAGTGGCATTTAAATTCATTCACCTTCTTTCTGCCTCATAGATGGTTCATGTCACGCTGTGACTTCCAGCTTCCCCAAAGGCAGGCATACAAGGGGTGCAAGGTCCACACAATGGACCTTTCAATTTTCACGAGGAGGAAAGTGGTTTTCCTTATTAAACTTTGTGTGCATTCTGTGTCTCCAGCTAAACTAAGCCCTTTAGTATGCCATGCTTTTAAATTAATTTTTAAAAATTTGGTCTTTCAAAAAAAAAAAGCCTTACTGCCAGGTGGGGGAAGTACACACCTGTGACCCCAGCACTCTGGGAGGCCAAGGCAGGAGGATCCTAAGTTCGAGGACAGCCCAGACAATTTAGCAAGCACTTGTCTCAAAAATAAAATTTAGAAAAGGGCCGAGGATGTAGTTGGATGGTACTGTGCCTGTGTAGCACGCATAAGGCCCTGGGTTTAATCACCAATACCACTCTTAGGCCAAATAAACATTATGAAATTATTTTTGTAAACTTTCATGAAAACTTAATGTTTAAATAAGAAAGATTTTTGATGATAATATATAAGGCCATTAAAGCAAAACTCAGGACTTCAGTTAAGACGGGCAGATTGAATACTCTTTATCTGAAATGCTTAGAACCAGAAGAGATTCAGGTATTTTTAGATTCTGGAACATGTACATATGCACAATGAACTACCTTGGGGTTGGGGCCAAGTCTAAACACGAAATTCATTTATGTTCACATACATTATACACACAGCCTTTAAGTAATTTTATGTATTTTTAATAATTTTGTGCATGTAACAAAGTTTGTAAACACTGAACCATTAGACTTGTGATATCACATCAGTTCTCAAAAAGTTGGAGATTTAAAATAATTTCAAATTTCAGATTGGGGTGCTCAACCTATGGCTACTTTACTATCACTTTGTTTTAAAATGGGAAAATAGTTAAGAATGTCACTAGTTCTTCAGCGTTGAATACACATTGTAAAAGATGACTAAAATTCCGTAACAAGAAAGGACTTATATTAAAAACTGTAATCATTAGGACAAGTTATTTACATAAAGATGATTTATGGCTGCAGGGGAGAAACTGAGGTAAGACAACATACAGACACAGGGAACACATACACAAGGCTGCTGAGGTGCAAGCACCAATGGATTAAGAATTGGGAACTCAAAGCTGGGCATGGTGGCACATGCCTATAATCCTAGCACTCGGGAGGCTGAGGCAGAACGATTGCCATGTGTTCAAAGTCAGCCTGGGCTACATAGTGAGTTCAAGGCCAGCCTAAACTACACAGTGAGACCCTGAATCAAAAATACTAAATAAATAATAAATGAATAAATAAAGAACTGGGAATTCACAGTTGGGTGTGGCAACTCACAGTCATAATCCCAGCTATTTAGGAGCTGAGGCAAGAAGATTTCAAATTTGAGGTCAGTCTGGGCAACTCAGTAAGATCGTGTCTCAAAAATGTATGAGGGTGTAGCTCAGTGGGGTGCTTGTCTAGCATGAACAACATCCTGGGTTAAATCCCCAAGTACAGGGAAACAAAACAAAACAAAACACCAAACAACCCAGAACTGGGAACTCAGTAAAATACTGTGTAAATGAGACAGAAACCTAATGCTACTTCTACAATCACACACAGCCTAGGACTTTACAGACTTCTGAATTTGAGACCAAACGAAAAACAAAAAAAGAGGGCCCCAAGTAGGTAAGTGGCTCAGTGATAGGGTACTTGCCTAGCACGCAAGAGGTACTGGGTTCAACCCCAGGCACCAAGGAGGAAAACATTATAAAATCGGCCAACCTGAATCTGACCAAGCCTCAAGAGCTGTCAGTTTACAACAAAAACAGGACAGAAAAATGTTATTATACCAGGTTACAATGCAAATCTAGGACCTGACCCAGTTTCTTTAAATAAATTATATATAAAAAATAAGGAGAAAAAAATACAGAGAAATCTGTGATTAAAGCCAGCATAGCATATATGAACCATGTTTGAACAAGCCAATTATAAAAACAAAGGATTAGAAATAGTAAGGTAAACCTGGATAAAGGGATTACTGTTAACTTTCATAATAGAGATACTGTGGTTGTTTTAAAAGTCCTTACTTGGGGCTGGGGATTTAGCTTGATGGTTAGAGTGCTTGCCTAGCAAGCCCTAAGGCCCTGAGTTCAATCCCTGGCACAAAAAACAAAACAAAAAACCAAGTCCTTACTTTTGGGATGAGAAATGAAATAACTTGTGTGCATTTTTCTTCCAAATAAGAGTAGTGATAAATTCATAGACAATTCGTAAACAAGGCTGACTAAACACGAATTGATCCATTACTTTGATGTTGAAAATGTGTTCTGTTACTGTTTGTGGTGCTGGGGAATGGAACTCTGAGCTTTGTGTATACTAGGCAGGCCCTCTACCACTGGGCTACACCCTCTGCCCACAGTAAATGTTTTATTAAAATAGAGGTAGAAGCCAGGCATGGTGGTGCACATTCCTAATCCCAGCACTTGGGAGGCTGAGGCAGGAGCATCACTGCACACATCTAGACACTGTCTCAAAAAACAAAAACAGAGGTAGAACATAGGCTGTAATTCTCTCGACAAGTGCCTAGAAAATGGACCCACCAGCGGAAGAAACCACAATTAGAATCCTTAAAGACACCCCTGTCTAGACTGCAAAACACCCCCTAAAAACACCTTCAACATAGGAATCTCCTCCTATGTGCAAGTGTATCCTCTACAACTTCCCATCTTCACAAACCACCTTCACCCAGAGTTGGATAGCCAAGAAAAGATACAGCACATAGCAATTCATACACTTAACCCAAGATTAATTTGCTAACAGGACCTGTTAATATTTGCCTTTCTTCAAATTGTATCTTCTGAACTAGTTTAATTTTTAGAAGCAATTTAAGCTCTTCAGAAAAACCAATTTGTAGCTCAGAAATAAGGGGAAAAAAAGAAGCAAGATGTATCATGTACAGGTACAAATTCCCTATGATGTGATCATAATATATATCTAAAATGTACCAGTAAAAAAAAATTTTAATTTCCAAATATAAAAAAAGAATTTGTAGCTCAGAAATACAAAAAATGTTTAGTAGAAAAATCATTTTCTAAAGTACATGTAAACTTTGATGTATACATTTTAAGTAATATGGAAGTAAGTCATAATAAACTAACCTCTTTCAAGTTAGCATGAGTTACAAATTGAAGTTAGGTCAGTTTTTTTGAGACAGGGTCTCTTACCAATTCACTAAATTGCCCAGGCTAGGCTCAAATTTAAGATCCTCCTGCCTCAGCTTTCCAGAGTGCAAGGATTATAGGCATGCACATTAGTTTTTATAGTTAGAAATCCGATTTAAGCAGCACACCATACTCTTCTATCTCAATCAGCCTTGACTTCTCAAAGCTGCCTTGTAGAGATACCTTTTTCCAGACCCACTGCCTACCACTGGGGAAAACTTGAGTCATTACTGGAATCCTTTGCAGAACCTTTCATTTTTTAAGCATCTTTATGGCAACAAATTCTCTGTGGATATATCTGATGTTTTAAAACAGCAACTCATTTGAAGCCAAGTCTAATAGACAAGGTAAGTAATCGAAGTGGGCAAAAAAATTTTAATGTTACTATAATTAAACTTTTTAAAATACCTAAATCATCTCCAGTTTGTGGGGAATACACCTTTCCACGTAACCTGAGACACTCGTTTGGGTACAAGTCCTTGCTATTTCATTTCTTCCTGCAGTTTTTCCTGGATTGCCCTTGCAGGCTCAGGGACTTCACTTTATTATTAAACTCTTGTGGCTCAGATAAAATCATTAGGTGTTGCTGATACAAAAAAAAGTTAAAGCTCAATAACCAGATCTTACTTGTGGTCATGTTAATAATTTTGGTTTAACAGGGCATTTACTTTACAAATAGTACTTAAACCTAACTTAAATTACCTTCTGGTACCATTCAAGTAAAATTAGGTTTTAAATTTTAGTACTACAAGGGTAATGTTTAATATTACATTACAGGATGATTCTTGCTTCTCATTTGCATACTAAAAACTGTTAATAGCTCCAAATACACTAAGACTTTTTTGCAGTACTGAGAATTGAAAACAGTGCTTTGCCTGTGTTAGGCAAGCCCTCTATCACTAAGCTACATCCCTAGCCCCTTTCATTTTGAGACAAGGTCTCACTAAACTTTCCACACTGGCTTTAAACTCTTCTGCCTCAGCCCCCACAGCAGCTGGGATTACAGGCATGCCATACCTAGCTAAGAATTATATTTTAATAATCCCAAACTACACCTAACAAAGGAAAAGAAAAACAGGCCTTGTCAGAAAAATCAGTACAGCCATTTTACTAGTAAAATTTTGCTTTTTAATAATTTATTTAAATAAGATATTTGAAGCAGTTTAGAAAAACAAGATTTGTATTTTATTTCCTTGTAAAAATCTTTACACATGCAGACAAACCAGTGTTAAGAAAGTATTCACCATCATTTAAACAAATAACCACTTAAATAGAACGATGTCTGCAATTTTTCATCTGTATAAAAATAAGATACATTTTTACAGAATTCACGCTCCAGTTGTATAGCAATAAACAATACACAACGATAATAAAGTACAATTGAACCTGACCATGGTTTTCAATTAGATACTGCTAGGGCATTTCAATGTGCAAAAAATTTAACATAGTTCTCTTCAAAAGAAAATGTCCTCAGTGTTTCTAGAGACCTAGAGGGTTTTAAGAAACCAAATCCTAATCAGTTTGCTTTTAATGGTCTGTGAGTCCATACATCATACTGTAGATAGGTAAAATCAGGAAGTGATGCAGGCTCAGAGGAAGAAAGTCAGCGCCTGTGCCTGCCATGTCCTGAGCGACTGCCACCATGGTGCTTGCCTTTGTGGGATCTCTCAAAGGAGCGAGATCTTTCACGCCTGTCTCTATGATGTCCCCTTTCATGCCTGTGTTTCTTGGCAGCATCTGAGTGATCCCGAGACTTGCTCTGAGATCGAGAACGGGATTTTTTCCTTTTATGACCATGTCTATTTGAACTTTTTAAGTCATCTCTGGTATGCTTGGCCTTAAGGTGAGGAGAACCATGATTATGATGTCTTCGAGGGCTTTCACTGTGACTGCGGGACCTGCTTCTTGATCTCGAGCTGTAAGTTCCAGATCGACTCCGCCTATTATTGTAACTTAGATAATAAAAATTTGAGGTTTAGATTCAGTATCTACAGGGAACAGATTATAATCAATTGTTGTTCATTAACAAGTTTAAAACATTTGGCTAAATAAATGACAAGCCAGAAACTAAAAACTTTCTAAATCTTCCCATCCCTCAATTGTCTCACTGAAGCCTATTAACATACTACAAATGAACTCCATCTACTTTCCAAGAAGGGGCGTAAGTAATAATCTGTACGAAGTATTCTAGAGCTATGCTACTTTTACATGGTTGAAGAGCCACAAGGTCTAATTACAAAGCTAACTAAGTAAATTCTCTGGCTTTGGTTAACCTTAGTAGTTTAAGATACTACTGAAACAGTGACATTTTCTAACTGAAACTGAATGGAAAGATACTGTTTTCACATCATCAACAGGACATTATGTACTTCCACAGTGCTTTGTGAGCAGCCCCTACACTTCTCCAAAAAAACTGCAAGAACAGACAGAATGTCATTAACGTACACTACCCACCAAAAACACACACACACACACACACACACACACACACACACACAAAAAAAAATAAAAAAATCACACAAATCTAGAACACATCTCCAAGCTCATTTTTTGTAATTTACTTCATGTTTAAAAGCCTAATACCAGCCTAATTTTCAAAACAGGCTGTGTCAAATCTTTTCCTAAGAGCAATAACCTTTAAATACTCCACATAAGAATGCTTCCCCTCCCGCAAAAAGAATGCTTTCCCTAAAGAATCATTTACTTACTGTCTTCTTGGAGTATGTGATCTAGAACGTGATCGTGTTCTTGACCTTGATCGACTTGCACTTCTGCTATTTCTACTTCTCTTGCTGTCTTTTCTTACGCTTCAAGAATCAGGATATTTTAGTTAATACTTAAAAAAAGATTCCTCAAATGTGTTTTCTAATTCAAGTATACTCACCCATTGTAAGGGCTTTTGGAAGCCTGTTGTCTATCCTCAGGTTCTTTTTTGACTGTCTTCACATTAAGGGAGATGGGAGACTTCTCTTCAACCTTTACTTCTCTGGGTGATGCTTTAAAAGACATAATATGTTAACTACTGGATTTAAGACAGGGCTAAAGTTGTTTCTAATTGCAACTCAAAGTACTATATTTCCAAGTATCACCTTTAGCTGATGGCTAGGAGAGAAAACAGTAACAGTGCAACACAAGTGTTTCTAGGAAACTGATACATGCTGAACCTTTCTGATACAGATCAACTTTCAGTGTGCCCAGGTCACTTCAATTCTGAATTTATCTTACATGGTTTAGAGGCTGGAGAAAATCCACCAAGTGTTGAAAGGGCCGGAGTTCCATCAGGATTCAATCCCTTTGCTTTTAATTTGGCTTCCTGTAAGGCTACTTTTCTCTTTTCTACCTCTTTTTCCAGCAATTCATAATTAGGCTGTTGAAAAGAAAATTAAATTAGTATTTCCCCTTTAGCAGTGTCCAGCTTCTTGGCACTAACAATATTAGTACCAACTTGAATAAAAACACTACCTTTTTTCTGGTATAAAGCCTAAGCGTCTCTATACAGATTTCCTGGATTTCCTCTTCCGTAGTACCAAAAAGAAGAAACCAATGAGGCCGAGTTGGCAATGGAATCTAAGCCATGGAAAGAGAATGTTTAAGTTAAATTTTTGCTGGTTTTTACTGAGACCACTGATAACTCTTAGGATTTAACCCACAAAACAAAATAGGCTATACAAACCTACCTGAAGTGCTCTAGCTGCAAGGTAGATGCAAGCACATGCTATAGTCTCTGGTTGAAAGCGAACAAAAACATTGGTTCGAAGACTGTCATTCATATAATTCCTGAAAAATATTTCAACTGTAAGCTTTGTATGTAAACAAACCAGTTCTTCTGAAGCTTACATAAATTTGGAGACTCAATCTACTTTATTCTTTTTTCTTCTCTTATATTCATATTCTTATACTCTAGCATATAGCAATTCTCAACTCAAAAAAATCAGTGAGATTAAGAATATAATACTAGGACCACTCTATAGTTGTCCGCTGTGTGACCAAAACCCCTTTAAATAATTCAGCTTCACTATCCATGTTACCCTTTAATGTATTTCTATAATAAGCAATGCTTTTGTAAGTCGATTCTGACAGGACTCTTTTCAGAAATGATAAACCACTTCAAGCCATCAATTACTGACCATCTCTCCTTTTCCACAACGAAAAGCAGTGCCAACCAAGTTCTTTCAAAAACTCGAAATAACTGTGACAGGGGTAAAAAGGCATATTTGTGAAACCCACCAAGTCATACTTTTATTAAGAAAACTCAGCTACTTGAGAAAAATCTAGGTAGGGAAGTAAAGAGCAATAAATATACATAATCACCTTTTTTACATACTTTTTTGCAGTATAAACAACAGCAATAAACTACTTCAATTACACTGCTGGAATTTTTAGTGAGCCCTCCCCACAAATATTCCTAAATAATCTGTAAATTATTTAGGCTAAAACTAAATGGATTATTTCTTAAAAATCCTTACCCATAAAAACTACTAAAATCTGTTTTTAGAACACATTAAAAAGTCATGCATTTTATAGAAAGAATGAGACTTCTGTGATATTATTAAATATTTACTGAGTCCAAAAGATGCATGGCAATCATAAAAAAGACATTTTGCTGGAAAAGTCCAGAACATAAAAATTAAAATAATTAAGTTTTGCACGTCAACAGCTTACAAAATAGTAAGAGCTGTGGCTGAGCCAAATCTCCTTGCTTGACCTTAGCCAGCACTTCAAAACATGTATCTGCATCCCAAAGGTCCAAGTTCAAAAGCATTTAAGTCACATTAACTTCTTAAAAATATACTTGTTGCAAGCATTATTGCCTGCAACAGCACAGCAACTGTAAATTAACCCAGCATGCGAACTGGTGCCCATTTAAAGATGCAGATTGCAGCCTCTTTGATAGAATTCATGCTATACACGCTATAAATAGAAATTTAGCCAAACTCCTAATTTTAAAAAAACCATTTAATTCATAATGGCTGGACAACAAATCAAAAATGAACTATTCATTTTGATAGTTACAGGTATACATTAAATACATAGGCATGTTGAATAGTTACTTCTAGAAGCAAATATACAAATCCTTTTGACACCCCGACAGAACTAGAAGATGCTGCCAGATGGATATGGACCACTTCAGTGAATCTCGGATGAGAGCTTGCACTGGATTGGCTGGAGAGCAGGGCAGCCAATCAGGCCATCCTGAGGTCATGGGCTGAAGTGCAGAGGGCAGAGTTCTATGACTTACCATCATGGACTACCCTTTAATTAAAGAGTAGAAAAAAGAACAAAGTTAAATTGAGTTCTCCATTAAAAGTAATTAGTCAAGCCAAGAAAACAGGAAGCAGAAATAAGCATTATTTACCTCTTGATTAAAGAACAAAAAAAGCTCCCCCCCAAACTTATCTCATTATTTTGGAAAAAGAAAATGAAACTTACTTTATTTCTGCTTCTGTTTTCCTGGCTAGGAATGAAATGTAAAAAAGCAACTTACCAGGCAGTTTGAACCAGGGTTTGATTACGTTCACATTCTAAGACTTGCAAATACATAACAATGATCTGAAGGACAAGCGAAAAAAATTCAACTTAGCATAATAAGGGTGGTTCTTTCTCAGAGTTCAACAAATAAACTGTAAGTGTTAGACACAAGCTCTAACTCTTCTATAAACTGGATAGATAATAGAGACCAACCTACAAGACACTTGAGATTCAATGTGGGTTATTGTGTTACCAGATTCAATAAAAATTACCTTTAAAAGTATGCTCCAAAATTGTAAAAGAAAAAAAAAATACATAATCTGCTCAAAACAAAACAAACAAAACTGGGCTGTGGATGTAGCTCAATGCCAGAACACTTGCCTAGCATGTGTCAGGCCCTGGGATTAATCCCCAGTACCGCGAATAAGTAAAACTTCTTTAGAAGAACACTACTATATCATGGGCACTGTACTAGATCGTTTCGCCTAACTTACCAAGGCACATCTTACATGCCTTAAAAACCCTACAGAGATATTGTTTTTTAAATTACAGTGGCCATGATACATTTTCTGTAATGTTACACCCATATATTACATTAAGTAATCAAACACCATTATTTCTGCAACGAAGCTTATCACATTGACATATGATAAATAAAAACTACATATAAATAACTTTGTCTCAATATTACCATCATTCCCGTTCTACAATTTTAATAGCAAAAACCGAAGAAGAGATAGCTGCAATACCACACAGTTAACAACAGAGTCAAATTTTTATCCCCCACAGTCCTGGATCCATGCAACCAACTCTAGCAACCACTGAACTATTGGTTATATTGATAATACAAAACCAAGGAATGCTGGGGAAAATCTATCAACTTTTTAATAACGGTAAGAGCAAGCAGCAACTACAGTTTGAACACTTTAGTATTCTAGCAGAGTGCCAGGCACACTGTAGGCACATACGTCTTCCTCAGGATTTAGTATTCCACCACCTAGTATTTTAGGTGGGAAAACTGAGATTTAACCACAGAAGCAAAAACTTATTAAATTATACAATTAAGAGTGAAGATTTGAACCCGTGCACGGACTTCCATTTTTCTGATTACTCTCAATGTCTGAAAGAATGCTTTTTTTTAAATTAAGTTTTAAGACAGAGTCTCACTATGTAGTTCAAGCAGGCCTGAAACTACTGGCAATCCTCCTGCCTCAGCCTCCCCAGTGCTAGGATTACAGGCATGCACCACCATTCCTGGCTAAGAATGTCTTAAAACCAACATAAACTCTCAAATATATACACATATACAAATAAAATATAAACTCAAGTAAAATAAAATTTTAGGAAAATCCCTAATACTTACGAAATATAAGTTTGTATACTCTACAACTCACCTTATGGGGATGCTTCACATGAACACAAAATCCCAACTCCTTTAGCACCCTCCTCTCTGCCTTGATAACTTGGTTTTTGGTGTTAATGTAGTTCTGATCAAGAATCAAGGGGCTTGGAGTCCTACAGTTTGTAAGAAATAAAATCAAAACTGTTTTGCACATCCAAAAAATTTTATGTGTGGAATCTCCATTTTCCCTTCCAACCAACTATTGGCAACAGAAACCAGCTTTTTTAAACTCCTGCAAACAAGTTAAAGCATTAATCTTGTGCTGTCCAAGTTATGCTAATTAAATATATACATCTAGACTGAAATTCCTAAAAGAACTAACCCAACTCCACAGCAGAAGTCACTCAAAAGCCCTTAATTTATCCTTCTTGATTTTTGATCTTTGACTAACGTATTTAACTTTAGTGATAAGATGATTTATCACCACAGACTTCAATTGACCCGAGACTTTTCAATGACAATTCGTATGCTCTCAAAAAAGGGCACTTTGTTTAACCCAACTGTTTATTCTCTGCTCAAAACAAACCAACCTGAAACCTAAAGACTGAATCAATTGCGAAATGAAATAAATCTTACGAATCAGTTTCAAAACTCACACTAGTCTATGAGATCCACACCTAAATTTGGTCAGAGGTGTGATCACTGGCAACTTAGTGTACAACACAAAAGAGAACAGAAGACTATACTAAAAGAACCAGACAGAACACATTCAAGGTCTCTGAGTCAGATTAAATTTGGGTAACTTTACAAGTTCCTCTAACTATATAAATATGGAAATAACACATAGAAATGATGCTGTTCCATTCCAGGGGCTGGGGATTTAGCTCAAGCGGTAGAGCGCTTAAGCACAAGGCCCTAAGTTTGATCTCCAACACCAAAACAAACCAACCAACAAAAAAAGAAATGATGCTGTTCCTGTGGGTTTGTTTTTTGACAGGAAAAAAAAAACAAAAAAAAAACCCTACTATTTACAGTAAAAGACTTAATGCTTTCAGGATTTACCTCTGGTTTTTGTAAGGAAATGTTAAGCAATGGTACTTAAGAAGTCTATGAAATTTACAATGTCCTTTTGATGCATTCTTGGATTCAACCAACAAAAAGTACATTTCAATTAAAACACTGACTATGTGGTAGGAATATGGGTAAAGCACTGAAATATTTTCCCCGTAGTCATTTTTAGCTAACAGATTTAAGACTTTTTGCTCTGGGTGGAATCCAACTTTTTATAAGATACACAGTCATTCTGAGTATTTATCCCAATATAAACTTGTTTTAGAAAAATGTAACTTCATAACTTGAAAACAAAAATCTATTTAAATATAAGTGAAAGTTAAGAAAAAATATGAAATGAGCTATGTTAACTATCCCCTCTGGTGACATAAGAGGAACTCCTACACAAAAACCACCTATCATGTATTTTCCTCATTTAAAATTACAGTAAATATAATGAGTCTCGCTAGTTATTCTACATCTTTTTCAAGCTACATTAAAATTTGAGAGAACTAAAAAGATGAAAAACAGCAAGACAGTTATTACTTAAGGCTGAAAATGACTTTTACTAGGTCTACTGCTATTACAGCTATAAAAGATAAAAGAGTAACGCCACCAACTTGGGGAACAGACTGCTAACATTAAAATAATGAAACCATTTCACGAGGGCATAGGCTACAAACTGATTTTTGAAAAAAAAAAAATTCGTATGAGATCATCCAACATATGAAAACATGGTCCAAAGATCTTAAGGCTTATGATTTTTCAACTTTTACCATTATCACAAGAAACAAAAAGAAACAAAAAATCATTTCCACTGCAGACTGTTCGATGACTATCACATAAATGACAGTTATCTATGGTTCTTCAACTGGGACTAATATAAGAAAGCTCCACCCTTACAGTGGCACACCACTTAACTCTTTAACCCCTACAATCCAGACAATAATTATCACCATTAAAATCCCTATACAATTTTATGAAATCAAAGTTCTGTCGTATTTCTCTCCATTATGTTGATCAAAATTATCTGCACTTTTTACTAAGAAATTCTGCTTTAATGGTGAAAAAATTTGCTCTTGGAATTAGGCTGCTAAACACTTGACTTATTTCTGCTATCTGGTCCCAAATCAGACCCACCAATTAACTCACTTAAATTATTTTCTATTTATTTTGCTTTAATTGGTGCTGTAATTTTTGCACATCAAAAATTTCAATGACTTCAAAACAGGCTGAAGAAACAAGCACACTATTTTACTATAATTAAACTATATGCTCAACTTTTTGCTTAGTCTGCCATTGCCTAAAGTTTCAATGTTAACTTTGTGGCTACAGAATCTGGTGCCATCACTTTGTTCAGAATTGCTTTTACCTCACAAATCAAAGAAGGTTCAAAGAATACAAAATTTACAAATGTCTTACAGAGGTTACTATGTATCAGATAGAAGACTGCATAAATCAGCACTAAGCAACCACTCAGGAGAAACATTTAATAATCAAGTTTTATTCATGCAACAAAGTATCCATTAGTACTTCTTGTATCAACACACTACACTCATTAAGAGCTTGCTATAGAATTTCCTCCCCAATCAGGTAAATGTTGCTGGCCAATGTAAGATTTGAAGAGGTGGCAGTTAAAAGTCTTTTGGGGCGGATATCTTTTTCCATCTATTCAGAGAAACTCAAGAATGACTTAGTAGGCCAGGAACACAGCTCAGTGCTTAGAGTGCTTGCCTAGTAAGCATAAGGCCCTGAGTCCAAGCCCCATATTCAAACTATGGAGCTCCATCTCCTCTCCTTTAAATTTCTACTGTCAGACTTTCCTGATTAATTTATATGAGAACAATTTTCTTAGGAAATCTTGGTGGTTGGTCATTAAAAAGTTATCTAGTATCTACATGACCAATCTGACTGAAATATAACAATTAAAAAATTTAGAATCGAGAGATCCAAACATGGTTACTCTTATTCATGTGTTACAGGATGGACTCTAGAACTTGCTGTTCAAGGAACTATACTAAAACCAGACAGGTCATATATAAACAACCAGCTAGCTACTCAATACACAGAAATTTGCACTACCTACTTCAAAGGAAGTAGGAATTCTTTAAGATAAACAGACTGAAGGCTACGTGTATAGCCACAGAAATAAACTGCAGATGATTACTGGACTAAATGATATGACTTAAGACCTTTCCAACTCTTAATGATCTCTAGATACAATGAAAATACCACAATATAGTCACCAATAAGAACAGTTAAACCAATTTTTGAAAGAGTTTTAAAGAAACCTTTAGAGTATGAACCTGGGCTCCCTAATAACAACAAAAAAATTCTTTACTACTGAGAATGTTACATAAAAAAATGTAAATTATATCTGCAAACTAGCGAAATGCAAAAAGCAATCTTTGCTTCAAATTCAGCCAATTATCCTGAACTTTAAAGACAATTATCAAACTACAAAAAACTAAAGGGGAAACAGACCAACACAGGTGAAAGCATATTAGTATTTTAAAAACAGTCCTCTGATGATTTTACTGTGTAGCCAAGACTGAAAGACAACGACAAAGGCTACATGTTTCACTAACAAATTTCAAGGTCACACAATAAAGTCATGCACAAATTGGGCCAAAACAAATTGAGACTGATATGCTTATCCAAAATAAGGTATAATATCAATGGTACTTTCTAATGACGTTAACCTATGCCAAAAACAAAAACAAAAAAACCCCGAACTCTAAAGTTCTAATAACTTGGACAGCAAAGACAAAAGCTTGTAACAAGAAACAGGAGTTTTTCTAAATGGTTCACCAGTGGCCAACCTGTTAGTCCCCGATTCCAGTGACCTATTCTCAGAGCACTGGCTTCTCCTTGGGGATTTTCGATACTTCACTCACTGTTGCCATGACGACAGCTTCATCTCTATGTACCACTCCACATCACCCAGGCTTTGGTAAATGTAGCTGGTCGCTGTATAGTCGGTTGCAAGGGAAAAAAGAGTTGAAGTTAATAACATATACAAGTTACGTGTCTGAGTAAACTTGTAATATGCATAGAAACACTTTTACATCCTGCTTTTTAAAAAAGAAGGGGGTTCCATGCAATTAAAAAATCCTTTTAAATTTCATGCTATAATCAGACTTCACAAATTCTGTAATGACAAAAAAAAAAGCACTGCTACACCAGACACAACAGTTCGATGGGATTATTTTTAAGTTCCAAGGTTTCTATAGTTCAGAAGACCTTATTCTGACATGAAGGAAGAAAACTTGAGACTACAAGGAAAAGGAAAATTAAAAAAAATAAATAAATAAAAACAAAACCCTCAGGATATTAATAGCTGGTTGAATGATTCAAAGACTACCAGAAAACTAGAGTACTTCCTTTATGCAAACAGAATCTGTTGATTTAAGAACCCTGTGTTAACATCACTTTGCTTTAAAACACTGAAGAAAATCAGTCACGTATCTAAATACAAACTTAAGCTCAGACCATGCCAAATACCAAAAGGAAATCTTCCTAATTCCTCACGAAGAAACCAAAGATATTTAGAAATGAAATAAAAATTACTCTATTCCTGAACACAGGGAGAAAAGATAGGTGAAAAAAAGTATCTCACAAAACCTGAAAACACTAGGAAACAGCATTTGGATAGCAATGCTTCAGACCTTCTGAGTAGGCCAATCATTTTTTGGTTACTTCACTATTTGCTTCTCTGGGTAGTTCTATGACTGCCAACTTACACATTCTGCCAATAAGACTATTTACGTAGAATACTAATTAGGCACTAAACACTCAATCCCCCAAACAAACTTAAAACAATCCTTTTTTAACTCCCTTTCACACTCAGTATGAGATTGTCTACCATCACTACAGCTCCTTAAAAAGGACACAAACGCTAACCTACACCATTGGATGTCCTTCTGCAGCATGTACTAGAAGTCACCCATAAATACAGGAAGCCCTCCAACGAACCTTTTGGTACTGCCTCACACCAACACACAGATCCACATAAAGTTATCAGGTTATCACAACACCTAAAAATACTATTTCTACCCCTTTTTAACAAGACCAAATACATGGGCTAACTCTACAAACAACTCAATCTTCTGAGTTATTTTTCTCACCCACTCACTGAGACTGTATCTGACCAAAACAAAATACCTGTTTAATCCCTTTGACTTCAACTCCAAACTTTTATCATTCTGCAGTCTTTCAGATCCGGTATTATGCGATACATTGTAGTTCAATGTTGTGAAGTACTCTAACAAAAGCCAACCTCAATTCACAAAGAATTAACTGGGACTTCAAACAAAAAAACAATCTACACAGAACTTTACCACAATATTAACTTGAACTACAGTGTTTACACATTCAGCCTTCAGTCTTCTAGAGAGGGGCAAGGGAATGTAACTTACAGAATATGCTCACAGTTGAGCCAAATGTATTCCCTTTCTTGTTTAATCTTAAACCAATGGACTGGCTTCACAGCACTGTTAAGACTGCCCATAAATGCAACTGCCTCTATAAACTTTAGATAGCTGGTGAATTGGGGTTTTCCAAATTTATTTCAGTATCGGTTTTCCCTATATGAATTTTAACTCCCCATTTAAAATGTTTTCTTTCGCATCCATGCTAACTGTAGAGAAAAGATATTTTGATGACTGGTGCGCAGTACAGCAGTAGCAAGAGATGTTATGTTCAATAATGCCAATCTTACCTTTTTCCTCTTAACTGGCGGAGATGGTGAAATACATTAATCACATCTCTTATTCTTCTAGGTGCTTCTTCGATTTTTGACGCAAGATTAATACAGGCCATGGCAACAATCTGAAAGAATCCACAAAAGGACAAAAATAATTGTTATGATACCGAACTACAACATACAATTACGACACAAACACCTCTCTTCAAAATCTACATAACTTTCAGAATACAAGTGGAACCTTTGGTAAAATATTAAAATTGAGTTGCCCAGTTAGCAGGTTTATCACCAACGCCACTACTACTCTCTACTGATCGACTCTTAACTCTGGACCCAGAATCAAGCTAAGTCTCCCGCGAGTTCTGCATTAAGCTGAAGACTCTAATTCCTGATAAGAACTCACGTGGGCTCAGGATCCATTTTTTAGTTTCTGAAACACATTCTGTGGGTCCCCACTTCCAGCGAAGGAGAAGTAGGTACAAAGGCTTAAACTAACCACTCCCTTTCAGGAAAAGCTGGCTGCCGACACTGACCCCCCTCCTTCCCATTTCCGGATGAAGAAATCGCATTTCGCTCGCCTCCGCAATGCTTACCTCGAAACTGTGTTTGACGAAAGATTTAGAGTAGAAAAAACGATGAAACAGCACCTGCCCCGTTGCCATCGCCACCTGCAGACAAGAGAGGAGAACGGAAGCGCAGGGGTCAGGCGGGCCCGCACCAGGCCCCGCCGCCATTTTGTGCCGCCGCTCGCCTCCTTTCCCCCGCCCGCCGCCGCGCACGGCCCGCGCCCGGCCTCCTCCGCCTCCGCTCCTGCCAGCCCGAGCGCCCGCGGGGGCCCAGCAAGAGCCGTGGGACCGGGACACGGGGGTTCTGGACGCCGCCGAGGGGGATGCGGGGAGGCGAGGCGAGGCGCCCGGCCGACCCGAACACTAACCTGCGGTAGCCGGAGGAGGATGCCGGCGGCCTGGATGAGCTCGCAACCCAGGATGCGCAAGTCCGTCTCGCTGGGTAGGTCAAGCCCATCCTGCATGGACGGGGTGGGCGACAGCCTCTCCTCCGGAATCAGCGAGTGGTCGATGGTGAGCGAGACTTCCGAGTACAGGCGGTCGCCGATCAGGATTCCTCCCGTCGTGGTCGTCGTGGTGGTCGTCGTGCCGGTGCTGGAGCCGCCTGCACTCGGGGCGGCCGACGAGGCGGCGGCGGCGGCAGCGGCAGCGGCCGAAGTCGGGTGAGGCCCGGACGCCATAGTCTCTGCGAACTGCACGCACGCCCAACGCAGCCGGAACCCGGAGTGAGACTAACCAGCGTTCTCGGCGCGACGGATATTCCCGGGACCGCCGGGTTCTGGGCCGCTTCACGCAGCGTGCGCTTCCGCCTGACGTCACCACGCCGGCCTGCGCGCGCCAACTAGTCCCTCCGGGCCGCGCCCGGCCCGCTGGGCCTACGCCTGCTCCCACTGGCGCCGGCTCCGCGTGGGGTGTGGAGAGGGCGGTGCCCTGTCTCTACCTCAAGCGCGGTAAGCCGCCTGGTTTGTAAAATATCTTGTTACGGAATAAGGGCATTTTACGAAAGTACTTTATCCCCCAGATCGGGTTGGGCGCGTACTGTCGTCCCTGCGCGATTGCAGTAGTTTATCTAAAACCTGCGTCCCTTCGCGCCGCTTCGCTGTCCCGCCAGGGATCGGTTGCGTTTGCGCGGCGCGGAAAGGAACTCGGGCCGACCTTTGGCCGCCCTACCAGGCGGCACTTGTTAACTCCGGTGCGCGGGGACGAACTTGTCCTGTAAAGTGGCAGCAAACAGTCTGGAGAGGGCTGATCTAAAGTGCTGATCGAAAACAGGACGCGCCCGCGTCGGTTCCAGTAAAAACAGTTCCCTGTCCGAGGAAGCCGGGCTCCCCGTGGTGAAGGAGAACCGGGCTCAGAAACGCCTGGGCGGCGGCCACCCGCACAACTCCGTTGCGAAACCCGGACCCTGCCAGTGACAGCGCTGTGGCTTTCAGTAATCTGGAAAATCCCGAGTTCCAAAAATAATCTTAGGCGAGGACTTTACAGAGGGGACTTGGTTAGGCCCGGGAGTCTGTGTATTTAGACGTGGTTGCTGCGGTTAAAGCAGAATGGGCGAAGTCAGTCTCAGGTTTTTTCTTCAGACAATAGCTAGCAATTCCCAGAATTTTCTCAGATTTGAAATTAAAAACAACTGTGGTGATCCAAAGTGCAGGACTAAAAAGTTGGAAAGGAAGAACTATATCTCGATTGGTCCAGCTGTCTTTTTATCCCACTGTTGATCTTCTGAGGCCTTATCTAGGGATTAGAAACATCTTTACCTTCTGTTACATCAGTGAGGGTTATTGTTTTAAGGCTTAATTGGTTACATTGTGAAAAGTACTTAGAAACTTGGATCTGTAGAACAAAGGGAATTTGGATACATTTTATTTATTTTTTGGTTCATTGAGACAGGGTCTCACTACTGTTCCTATAGGTAGTTCATGTTGGCCTTAAACTCACTGTGTAGCCCAGGCTGGCCTAGAACTCATGTTGATCCTTCCTGCCTCAGCCTCCAGAGTGCTGGGATTACAGGTGTGTGCCACCATGCTGGGCTAAAAGACAAACTTCTTAATGGAAATTTTCTGCTTAAAGAGTAACCATTCCTCTGCAATAAACTGGCTTTGTGATATGTTAAGATATTTGATATTTCTAACCTGTAAATGCACGATGAATCCAAAATAGATTTGCAAGCATAGGAGGGAGACAAGTCCAAGATAGGGAAGGAGGGAGTATCGCTTGCTCTCCTGTATTATACCTTTCCACTTTTTTTCCTCTTTCTTTTGTACTGGGAATTGAACTCAGGACCTTGTACATGCTGAGAAAACTCTACCACTAAACCAGACTCCAGGCGCCCCCCTCCCTTTAGACAGGGTCTCAATAAGTTGTTCACACTGGACTTCAATTTTTTAAGTTGTGATCCTCCTGACTCAGCTTCATGAGTGGCTGGGATTACAGGTATGTGCCATTGCACCCCACCCTTACTTCATTTTTGATGTCTTACCCCAGTCGACCTCACGTCTTCCTGTCTCCTGTACGTGATAGTCATTTTCAGTAGAGCAAAAGTACCCAGAACAGTTCCACAACTTTTTCCCACTCTCTTGTGACAGTACCCCTCTGATGTGAGCAGGACAAAAGCCATCTTATGCTTCTTTCTGGTTTCAAACTTACAGAGTCTAAACTAGCTGGCAGTGTTGGGGATTTAGCTCAAGTGGTAGAGCACTTGCCTGGGAAGTGCAAGGGCCTGAGTTGGATCCCCAGCACCAAAATAAATAAATAAATAAACTAGCTGGCAACCCATGTGATAACCATACACCCTGTGTGCCTGAGTGATAAGTTGTGTGATAATTGTATAGCCTGCTCGCCAAACTTATCTTGTGAGTCCCTTCAGATGGAATTTATAAAAAAATGTTTTCTAAAAATATGTTTATACCATAAAGTAAAACATTTTTTACCACTATCAGATTAGCACATGTTGTTTGTACTAAACTCCCCGTGGCATAAAAGACAAAACCTCCAGCTGCTCTTGAGCTCAGTCTTCTGGATCAGTGCCTATGGACTTTGCCCAGGTGCTGCTCACTGGAGCTCTGCAGCTGTCTGGTGACCATCACTCTGCCTTGTGTGAGACGCTCCATTTGGATCCCCGGCTATACCGATCTTTGGGTCACTGTGACTCCCAGAGCTCCATCTCCAGATGGGTGAATCCTAGTGCCACCCCCGACCACCCCCCCGCCCCGTGTTCTCATGGTGTGGTAGCCAAGTTGAAGAAAGATGAAAAGCTCCTGCACCATTGGTGCCACCTCCAACATCCAATTTATGCTGTGGGTGAGAGCCCCTGTGTCTTGCTGTGAATGCGATAAATGCTCAATAAACTGTTGTAATTGGGAGATTGCTTGACTCTTGGGATCTTTGTTTGGCAGGTGTGCCAACTCCCTTTGGCTCCTCCAAGCCCAGGGTGGCCTTACTCAGAGGGCCTTTGGCCTCAAGAGTGGCCTCCGTGTCTGCTCGTAACACCTCAGTGTATCCAAATGATATGACTGTCTTTGTTGTCTCCAGTTTTGACAAAGTTGGAAGAGATGGGTTGACATTTTATGTGTTTGATCAGCATTCACTCTTCAAGCAGTGGTGTTATTTTAAATTTTAATTTCTTTTTTTTAAAAAAAATCCATCACTAGGCCAAGTGTGGTGGTACACACCTGTAATCCCAGCTGCTGGGGAGGCTGAGGCAAGAGGGAAGCAAATTCAAGGCTAGCCTGTGCAATTTAGGAAGACCTTGTCTCCAAATAAAATTTTAAAGGGGCTAAGGATGCAGCTCAGCGTAGAATGCTTGCCTAACATTCAGGAGGCCCTAGGTTCAATTCTCAGTGCCAGAGAAACACAAAACAAAAACTCATGACTAATCCAGGGGATAGAAGACAGTAGAGCTAGTGGCCCTACTCCACAAGATTGTCTTGAGGAGAGTTCTGTCCTATCCTTTTCAGAGTCAAATTCCCAACAAATCATAATTTATAAAAAACTTAACATTGTTTCTAAGTTATTTTGGGAAAAGTTGTCTTTCCATGTTACTATCTACTTTCAAAACACCAATGTTAAAGTGTGAAAAGATTAAGAGTTATTCAGAATTCTGAAGGATTCAGAAGTAAGAAAAGTATACATTTTATTCATTGAAAAGCACTAGTAGAAATTAATCCAGGCAAATAAGACTATGTGTCACCATGAGGAAAAATGGAATGGTAAGTCTAATTATGTATTGTGTGTTCTTTTTCAACAGAGATTTTGTTAGTAGACCCTGAGTTCATCCATACCTGAAAGGAAACCCAATGATAAATAAAGTTATATGTTTAGTGTTTCAATACAGCTAGGCTTCAAATGACAACTGAAGAGAAAAATGGAATTACCAGTGGCTTCCCTGGGCCTACTGAAGTATCATATTCCTGAGGTTTAAATTGTTCTCATTCTATTAGACTCTGTAGTCTCTCTAGGGAGCATGATTTTCATCATTATTTAAACTTCATGTTCTTAAATTTTAGAATCAAAATTGGCATCTTTCCATTAATTTCTTCAGCAATTGTTTGCCAATAGACACAGAAACTTAGTAAGACCAGAAAATTTGAGCCTAAAAGCAAAATGAAGGGTAAGGTCCATCGAGAAGGAGCTATACTCTTCATAGAGGGAATGGTTCACACAAATACAAATTTTAAAGTGACCAGTAATTGCAAAAATCAGGAAAAGAAGGGTAAATCATCATGATTGATGCTATCACGATGACATCATAATGGCATCCTTAAGAAGTTGCAAACTGTGTGTGGTGACACACTGGTGTAATCCCAGTATTGAAGAGGCTGAGGTAGGAGGATTGCTGTGAGTTCGAGGCCAGCCTAGGCGATGTAGTGATTTTAAGGTCAGCCCAGACTGTAGTGAGAACATCTCTCATAAGAATTTCTTTTTCTATGACAGCAGAAATCATGGAATATCTCACTTTACACATGAACTATTTGTGTAATTAAATCAGTTTTTCATTTTGTCCGGTGGCAGTTGTATAACCATACACTTTCTGGAAGGTTGCTTTCCTCGTTAGAAATAGAATCACTCTGAAAATGATTTGTGATTAACAATTAAGCATATACTATTTGGTAAATCTCCTAGTAGCACTAGCCTGGATGTTTTGCTGCTGAGTCTGCTGAATATTAGTCCTGAGACTGGGCAAGCATAATCTTCTCATTTTAACAGTAAAAGGGAGTCTGACTGGTCCCCTTGTAGTGCCATGAGATTATAAAGTTTAAAATTCTTTGACTATAGTCTCCCAAGTATCTCAAAGCTCAGACTCATCTTTGTTGTTAGTATCCTCCTCTTCCTCCTCCTCCTCCCAACCCAATCCAGGCCCTTGCACATAAATTAAAATGTTTACTAGGGAGTGGTTATAGAATGAGGTCCTGATGATTCTGGCAGTCAGACCAGGATGTTATGTACCAATATGTTCTATCAATGCCCCATATCACACTCACACACATTTACAGTATATATTATATGCATTTAAAATATGTATATATGACTATTGGAAGAGAGAGAAGAAAAACCGACAGAGACAGAGAGAGACTCCTTTATAGATCAGAAAAAGACACTTGAAGTCATTTCTTGCCCTTCCTCAGCAAAAGGCCTCTTTGCATGAAGTTCATGGCAGCTCCTCACCCCTCTTTCTATTTGACTGAACTCCAGGGAAAGCTGCTTGAGGTATAATCCTTTCTCCAAGATGCAGTGAATGCAAACCTTTACTGTCTACTCCTGTGGTTACAATTCATAAAGCCAATTTCATAAGCTATAGTCTGTTGTCTCAAATAAGAATTGTAAATGAGCTGCTGAGACATCCTGCTTAAGGAATTCTTTTAAAAAAGGTTAAGTATAAATTACTGTTTAAATTAGTCTGAATTAATTTAAAGGGGAATTTATTTCTGCTTTATTCTGTTTTAAGCACTAAGTTCTGTTGGTCCTTCTCTGATGATGAATTGGCTTGACAGAGGCCTAGAAGATTAGCAAAACACACATCTGGGTGTGTCTGGGTGGATCATGGGGTGTGACCCTGGGGACTATGCCTGGTTCCTCTTGGGCTCTCGTCCTGCTCTGTTTCCTATACGCCATGAGTTGAGAAGCTTTCCCCTGCCATATCCGTCCACCATGATGTTTCTGCCTTGGAGCCAGCTGACCATGGAGTGAAATCTCTAAAACCGTGAGACCAGATAGTGGTCTTTCTCCTTTGAGTTGTCTATGTCAGATATTTTGTCCCAGCATCAGGAAAACTGACCACTATACCTTTCTTCAAGGGAGGAAATTATTGAATCTTCCTGTTCTCTTTGTTCTCACAGCTGCTGTATCTGCTGTTACCTAATGTTTGGATCATTTTGGCAGCCTCTTGAATGGTCTTGTCTTCTGCTGTGATTTGACTTGTGTGTAACCTTCAAAGGTCCACGTAGTAAAGGTTTGGCCCCTACCTTGGCACTATTGAAAATGGTAGAAACTTTAAGACCTAGTGGAAGGGTCCTTGGGTCTTAGTGGTTGCAGCTGGGGAAATGCCCTCAGGGAAAATTGTGGGGCTCTGGCCTTGGTCTCTTTCTTTTGTTTCTTGGCTGTGAGATAAGCAGTTTGGGCTCCACCATTCACTCCTGTCATGATGCCTTGACGCAGGCCCAGAAGCAATGGGATGATGGGTTGTGGACTGAAACCTTCAAAACTAGAAACCAAAATAGACCTTTTCTCTCTAGAAGCTGATTATCTCAGGTATTTGTTATAGAGATGGTGAGCTGACAGGTATATCTCCATTTTCTTCTACCCTTTATCCATTCTGGAAAAATCTCTAGTTTTGAAACATTAGGCTCTTTATTTACCTTACTTCCTTGAATCTTGCCTTCTCAAACACAAAAATTTTTTTTTTGGGGGGTGGCATTCTAGATCTAAAATATAACATGGCTTCTTGTAGGATGCATGTTCAGAAAATAACAGTGTTAGCATGATCTGAGGGTGGAGTTTTAGGCTCTTTGATATCAAAAGTCAACCACTGTACAGGTCTAAGTAAAGTCAGTAGTTTCAACAAAAACAGGTTTCAAGTCCCTGAAAAGTAACCCATATGTCTGAGATGTTGCATATAGCAAAGCTAGTGGGAAGCTAATAATATATAGCTCAGCTGCATGACTTCCAGAATTAGTGATTTATTTATTTATTTATTTGGTACTGGAGATCGAACTCAGGGCCTTGTGCTTGTGAGGTAAGCACTGTAACCACTGAACTAAATCCCCAGCCCTTAGAATTAGTGATTTATAAAGTCAACTAAAAGCAAGTAACTAAAGCAGACCATGGGTGCTTAGGGTCAGAGAAGTAAAAAGCACAAAGGGTTGGACAGTAAAAATAAGAGTAGGCCAGCTATGCTTATCAGCTGGTAGTTATCAATAGTTTGTCCTCCCATCGAGTCTTGGAGCCTGAGGTCTTATTCTTTTGATGATTACATTCCTGAAAACGACTCTAGATCCTTGAGACGTGCTTCTGAGTTGCAAAAGACACATAATTACAATTATAAGCCTTGTTTTGATAAATGCTGGGCAGATGATTGTGAGCCACCATGCAAGGAGTAGGTTTCAACAGTGACAAGGTTTAGAACTGACTGTCGTCAATTAAAAATGGAAAGGACTTAGTGAGTCCCTGAAAATGGCATTTTAAGAATGATTCTATTTCCCTTTTAAGGATTAAGAATTACAGTTTTATTTTCAGCAATGAAGTGGCTGATCTCTCTCCACAGTGTTTCCTTTTTTTTTTTTTGGTGGTGCCAGGGATCGAACTCAGGGCCTTGTGCTTGCAAGGCAAGCACTCTAATCACTGAGCTAAATCCCCAGCCAGTGTTTCCTATTTTTAATAAATATTCAAAAGCAGAATTTCACTAAAGAAACTTTCAGGAATTTATAAGAATTAGGCTTTTTAAAGTTCCCAACACATTTTAACTAGTTTTCTCAGGGGAAGCAGAAAGTAACTCTGGGAACCCAAGGATCATATTTACTAGCCATTTTGAGCATTTGGAAACAAAACCAAAAATAAACGAATACATCAAGTCCCCTACCTGTAACTGTCATGTCTCCTTAATCTAGAACATTCCCTAATTTTTTCTTTTTGGTCTTTTGTAACATTTTTTATGATTCCAGGCCAACTGGTTTGTAGCACATCCCTTGATTTGAATTTTGTGGATTGTTTCCTCTTGAATAGATTCAGATTAAATATTTCTCCAAGAATACTCCTTAGCTGATGTGCCTTGCATACTTTTCCATCAAGGGGTACATGACACCCAAGCAGTGTCCAATTATTGGCTAATTTTGATCATTGCTAGAGGTACTATCCACTACAGTACTCTATTGTAAAGTTACTATTATGACCTCTAAATTAACAAGTAGCCTGTGGCATAAATCATTGACAATAGGTAGCACTAATTACAAACATTATACACACTGTTTCCAAGGAAAAAATGACCCGTAATGAAATTTTGTATTTAGAATTATTTCAATGAACTTCTAGTGAGTATCCACTGTGTTATGCTAGGTGCTACGTAAAAACCAAAGTGGTAAACATTGACCAGAGTATCTCTAATGCTAAATTAGAACAATTTCTGGGGTCCAGTCTACTGTTCTTTCCAGGACAGCATCCCAAGGCTCTATTGTAATGTTGGTCTAAGACAGGTGTAACATGTTACAATGAAAACAATTAATGATATCTTACTATGTAATTAAAGGAATGAACTTTCTCTAAATTCACCATAAAGTGCTTTAGAGGGAACTTTATTTGTATTATGTACATTGTGACATTCACCTTACTGGACTATTGCCAGTATTGCATGGGGAAATGTTTTACAATGCCAGTCACATGCATTACTTAATGGGATATTGCTCATCTGCTACACTTTTACCACAGAACAAGATTTTTTTCCCCCACAAATCAGGAGACAATTCAGAAGTGTCTATATTCTACGCCCCAAGGATAACTACTTACACTCGATATACAGATTTGCTTTATAGTTTAGGGGGTTTTTATATGTATCACTGGACCCTAAAAAACTGTCATTACTCCTTACAGGGGGAAGCAAGGGTCAGTGCGAGGTGTTAGCTGGATTACTAATTTTTTTGCCTTTAGATTCAAGAATATTTAGTGTATACACAGTAATTTCCAGAACAGGAATTCGGGGAATCTTAAACGTATATTCATTTGTTCTTTTATATAGTCAATTCGGCTATGGGTAGGTCTAGCTCAATTTTGTTATTGTTAGCTCAATTTAACATGTAAAAGCCAGATGCAGAGGTCAGCTGCTTTAGGCACTGTTTTTGGTGGGTCATAGAATTTAGTATTTTTTGTGTAGAGTTTGGTATTTGTGGACACTGGACTGTGAGAGTTCAGAGAGATGAAAGGCAGCTGCAAGGAAGCCACATGTTGGATAAGCTTCAATTCTATTCTCCGTCAATAAGCCCCATGTTCTGCCCTTCACCTTCTCGGTAAAAAACCGTGTACTACTGCTTGCTCTGGCTAAGTGAATTTAATTAAGTATTATTATAACATTCTCCACCTCCTCTCCCCCAGTACTAGGGAGTTGCGAGCTATACGTCCCCAGTCCCCTTCCTTTTTTGAGATAGTGTCGCTAAGCTGCCGAAGATGGCCCCGAACTCTTCATCCTCCTGCCTCAACATACGCAGTAGCTACGACTACAGGTGTGTCCTCCCACCAATTCTTACAAGGACTCTCGCAATAAATACGTTAATCTCCACATTCATCTAAAACGATAAAAGAGTTCCACGGAGAGGTTCACTGTTCGAGAAGTAATTGAAGGAGGCTAATCAGCTGGAAAGTCCTTTCCCCTTTCACCCAATTCGGCGATAGTCGGGAGCGCAGCCCTTCAGACCCGTGCGTCTCCATCCTCCAGGCCCAGACTCCTCCCACCAAAACTCACGGCCAGAGTGATAGCAGCCTCCGCCACTGAACCGCGGAAGGCCTGGCACGCCCCCGGGCCGGGAAGATTGCCCAACGGTCAAGAGACCAGGGCACGCCCATCTCGTCATTTCTAGGAAGCCGAAACCCGGCGGGGCCGCGCGGGCGGACCGGAACAGCGGCTCACAACCGGAAGCACTACTCGTCTGGACCCGCCCCGTGCTGCGACCCAGCAGCTCCCTCCGCCATCCATTCTTGTAGCCGGATCTAACTCGTTCTTCGTCAAGGCCTGCGGGCCTTCTGCGCATGCGCGGCCGTGACGTAGCCGTTCCCCTCCCTGCGTCCTCTGCGGCCCACCGTCCTGTGGCGTAGCAGCAGAATTCTACGAGGCGCGGCTCTGTTCCTGCGGTCGGCGCTCGGAGGGGCGCTTGAGGAGGTTTTTCTGCCTGGTGTTTGGTTTGAGTAGGTGTAACCTCTTTCGTAGTTTTCTAAAATTTCAAATTAAGTCATTTAAACAGTGCCCATTTCCTAAGGATGGGACGCGGGCACTCCTCATCCTCATTTGTCACCGTCGAAACTGAGGGTGTTGTTAAAAGGAAACAACAGCAAAATGTGGTGATTGAGTTTCTTTGGAAGCATTAAGTGGTGTTTGTGTTCTTGTGTGGATGTTGGGAGGAAACGTGACCACTTTTTGTGTGGCGGCTGGGATAAGCAGCACTCAGCCTGATGAAGTTAAAGTACTTTTAGTTTAAACGAACACTTGGGTGTTCACTTCAGCAGTACATGTACTCAGTGTTACACTTGGATTATCTAGGAATGGTGTTTTGAAAGGCTGGACAAAAAAGGCAGAATTTCAAGGTTTAGTTAATCGACTTGTAAGCGATTTAAACCCCAAATAAAAATTAAGATGTAGGCCTGGGGATTTGGTTCAGTGGTTAGAGTGCTTAGCAAGCACAAGCCCCTGAGTCCGATCCCCGGCACCAGAAAAAAAAAAAAAAATAAAAATGAAGCTGCATTAGGAGGAGTTACACTACTAGACCCAAAGCCTTTGTCAGTATTTTACAGACAAGGAAGTAGATTCAAAGATTTCTGTGACTTGTCCAGGAAGCATAGAATACAGGCCACTGCCTTCGTCTTCCTAATGCTATGCCGGCTTGTATAAGGCTTCTTTAGAACCTTGTATGCCTGGTGACTGTTGCTTTGTCTGGTCTCTTGCCTTTAACTGTCACTTTTCTTTTTTCCTGGGCTGTTTTTGGTTCCTGTCCTCAGTTCTGTTGCTCCCCTTCCCCACTTTTGCTACACTGTCTCTTTAATTTTTGCTTTGTTGGGTACTGGAGATTAATTTTTAACTTAAGCTTGCTTTCTTTTCTTTTCTTTTCTTTTCTTGCTGTAATTAAGTCCCTGACTTAATGGACGTTTGAGTTTCGAATTTTCACAGATAAGAGACTCGGATTATGAACATTCTTAAGTGTGAACAAATCACGGAAGTAGCTCACCTATCTGCCTGATAGTTGTGCTGACATTGTCATAATTGTGCTGCTGTGTGCTCACTATACAGTCCAATAGTGTACAGTAGTGTAGTTCTCAGTCAGAGCCCAGGATGTCCCCAAGCAAGAGGAAAAGCAGTGGTGATGTGGAAACGGACTGCTAAGTACAAAGCCATAACCATGGAAGCAAAAGTGAAAATAATTGAGAGATTGGGCTGAGGTGAAAAGATGGTAGACTAAGAGATCCTAGAGGATGATGTAGTTGAAGAATCAAAGAGATTCACAACACAGGAAATGGATAGGGTATTTTATTTACTTGAAGAGGCCCTCTTAATTTTTGAGATAGGACCCCAACGTAGACTGATTCACAAATGTCGCAGCAGCTGTTCAGAATGCCATCCAGTGTACAGAGTCACAACGAGAAAGACCTACTATTCAGACATCACTGGATGATTTTGTTTAAAATGATAGAATTGAGTCCATCAAAAAACCTGTATCATTTGGGTGTGGTAGTGCACGCCTGTAATCCCACCACTTGGAAGACTGAGGTGGGAGGATCAGCCTGGGCTACACAGTTTAAAAAACTCAAACCAAACCAAACAAACTGTCAACATCATATGTGAGTGAAATTGCATTTTGCCCTCCATCTCTTATTGCTGATCCTTCAGCTCCATCAGCATCAGATATGGGCCAGATTCCATCTTGCCTTCCATCTCCTATTGCTGATGAGGCTTCAACTCCACCATCTCCCACCTACCCTCCCTCCTCCAGTTAGTAACTCTTGTCAGTTCACTCCATGCAATCGCCTGTGTGCCGGTTTTTGTACTGTACCACCATTATAAGGTAACTGTAAAAATAAAAATAGTTTATTTACAGTATTTGTGTGTGTATTTTCATACTTTACATTGTGTATTTGTGTTAAAGGTGTGTACAACTCACTTTGTTGGACTACACTTTTATTTTTAGTTTGGTTTGTGGGGACCTAGTGCAGGGGCCTAGTCCAAAACAATGGCCCATAGGTTTTATTTAACAAAAGTTATTTTCTTGTTTTGAGGGTGTTTGTTGGAGACAAATGTTAATATACAGAGAGACAAAATTTCCTCTGGTATGGCTAAGGGTGTACCTCAGTCAGTATTCGAACCTCACTTAACATGTGTGAAGCCCTGGGTTTGTAAAACACCAGAAGAACCTCCCTTTCCCCCCTCTAGTAAAAGCTACCTTCTACTTCCTTCCATAGCTGTTCATGGAAAGTATGAGGGTGTGTGTGTGAATGGTGAAGAAAAAGAGGAAGGTAGGATAGGTGGGAGAAGGGAGAGTATGGTGAGCTACTAAGAAACAGGAAAAAAATCACCTATGTAAATAGAGGAGCCTACAATAAGAAAAACAACAGAGGCACTTGAAATTGTGCAAAACTCAATTGCAAACACCATAGCTGTGGGTTGTATAGCATTAAAAAAACACATTTCCAGTCAACCCCTACACGTGCATTTGTGAGGAGTCATCTTTGCTCAGATGATTTAAATAAACTTACAGCTTGGCTGCCTCAGAAATAGTAATCACAGGGTTCATGGTTTATTCAGTGATAGTATCATGAATTTAGTTCTGTGAAATAATGAAATAAATATTTCATTTCACAGAACTAATGTGAATACATGGCTACCTTTGTAGGCTTCTCAGTATGGTAGCATTGGTTCTCAGTTCTGCTAGTGGATATTATCCCTGATCTACACTTACTTGCCTAAGACTAGAAAGTCAGACCTCCTATTGGTGTTTCCGGTTTCCTAGGAAATAAGGAACCAATACCTAATATTAAATAAATAGTAAAATTCACTGAAACATCTGGGTGTGGTGGTGTACACCTCATACCTGTAATACCAGCACTTGGGAGGCTGAAGCAGGAGGACTGCCACAACTTCAAGGCCAGCCTGAACTACATAGCGAGATCCTGTCTCAGAAAAACAAGAAAAAAAGTTTATTAAAATACACAGGTTGAGTTTCCCCAACTCCAAATTTCAAGGTATTCCAAAATAATGGATTTTGGAACACATCAATTTTTTGAGTTAGAGATGCTCAATATTCTATGTGAATATTTCAACATCCAAAAATCCCCAAATCTGAAGTACTTCTGGTCCCACACTTTTCAGAGAATAGATAATAGTTACTTATCTAGAGTCAGTGGTTTGCAAGAGAGAGCAGATTTAATACAGGATATTTACAAGTTACAACATTCACCTACAAACCAAATGCAGGAAGAGCACAGAACATCTATGCACTGAGACCCAAAAGATTCAATCAAGGGCTGGGAACCTATGGCAATGTCCCTGTACATCCATCTCTGCACTAAAAGGCTGAAGAAATGTATACTGGAGCCAGGATATGAGGATCGCAGCAGAGATGAAGACCAGTGCTCACCTGAAGCAAACAGCAGCCATCGTCAATGACAGCAGGGCCTTGAGCTCCTTCTGCAAGGAGAATAGCTGATTTCCCTTCAGGAGAACCAGCTGCAGCAGAAGTTCTCCTGAGAAACAGCCACCTCCTATCTTCTGCTCCCATTCTCCTTTATGTTGTGTTGGCAGTAACCTTCAGGTGGATTGTCTACACCCGGAATCACACCAACTCAGTCTACCTGGGCATTCCTGCTCAAGTTGACCAGAATAAATCTACCACCCTCAATCTGTACAAAATGACTGAAGTGTGCTCTCTTATTAGTAATTTATCTCTTTGGTGTTTGTAATTCTACTTGGTCAATAGTAACTTGCAGAAATTGGCTGGAAATACATTTCATATTTTTCTAAAGCATTTGAATATACTTCTGAATTATTCTGTGTTTCAGTTCCCTATATTGAAAGAAAGGCACTGCTCTGTATTACATAATTTAAAAATAATTGCTTATTTCAATGACATTTGGTAGCTGAACAGTGAAAAAAGAAAAAATGCTACCCTGTATGATTTTAAATCCATACATTTATATTGGAATAAATTATTCCCAGATTTGTGCAATGGTATTGCGTCTACCCGGAAGTCAAAGCACAGAAGTACTGTAATTCTATATTCACTTTTTCAAAAAATTCTACCTTCTACTCTTCGTGTGTGTGTGTGTGTGTGTGTGTGTGTGTGTGTGACATTAGAGATTAAGCCCAGGACCTTCATCTGAGCTATATTCCCAGACCTTTTTATTTTTTGCTTTGAGACAAGGTCGCACTAAGTTCCTCAATTGCCCAGGTGGAGCTTGAACTTTCCCTCCTCGTACCTCCCAGAATGCTGGGATTACAGGTGTGAGCCACCACACGTGGTTTAGGGTGGTGGTTGACTTTCTTATTTTGGAAGTAAAACATGAAATTGGGAACCTGGATCCCAGGATGGTAGAAACAAACCTTGCTTAGTTCAGGGAGGATTTTATATATTTATAGAACTTTATTATCCTTAGTGGAGGTGGTGTTTAAAGTGAGGAGGCAAGAGCATTGTTGGGAGTTAATTTAGTTTCTGTGGCTTTAAAATACCGACAAAAATAATGATTATACAGTATCAGTCTTTAAAATGTCAGCAATACTGTTGATATATTCACAGCTAGAACCAAGACATGACATAATATCCTTACTAGGAAAATGCCAGTAAACTTTGTTATTGGGAAGTTTGAAGATACATTTTATTAACATTTGCAGTCGTAGAATAAAATTCAAAATGAGAGCTCAAAGGGGAAGGCATTTACTAGTTTTATCCTTCTATTTTACAACTAAGACAGATACTCTTGGAGCTTGGGGTATAGCTCAGTGGTAGAGCACTTGCCATCCCTAGCACTTGGCCCCACACCCTAGTCTCCTCACAGTTAACAAGCATTTGACCAGATAGCATTAGCAAGGGATTTATAAAATATCTGATTGCTCTGAAGCTATACTAGGAAGCACCAATTAGGATAATATATATGTGCAAAGATTACTTCAGATTATTTGGGAAAGCTTTTATTACAAAGTGGTGTGAACTTCCACTCTGAGATGACTGGAATATTTCTGGAAAATTACTGATTTACAGTAGTAATAAATGTCTTTGCTTCCCATACTCTGCAGCAGTTACTATTTTGCCATAGTAAATTAACACAAATTTAGAATTTTGAAACAACCATTTTGCTATATTCCTGGATTTTGTGGGTCAATTCAGACCAGTCATGTCAAGGATGGTTGATCTTTCCCTCCCAAGGTCTTAGGTCTCAACCCTCAAGCTAGGCTTGCTCAGAAACCAGGACTGCTACAAGGAATACCTATTCTCGACTGCTTTATATGGCTTACTGTCCTTCAAGCTAGTGTTCTCAGGGTCAAAGATTTTTACATAGCAACTTGGGGCTCCAAGTCTGAGTACTGTAATGTGTAAGGCCGACTGCCTGGCCTTTTTGTCCAACATCGCGTCACATAGTATTGGCTGCAGCCACCACAGTCCTGCTCCAATGCAAGAGGTGTAGCCTAGACCCCACACCTCTCCACGGGAGGCATGTTGGAAAGTCGGGGGCCATGTTTTAAAACTACCACTTACACTGTATCAAACTGTCATGTACTCATTCAACTTTGAGGAATTTCCCCTTAGATGTTTTCTCAAATTGAGGACATATTCATCAAATCCTCTTCATGGGTTCTGAAGCCAATAAAACTGCCATGTAATGCTTTTTCTCTCACAGGGAATGTGCATAGAATTAACAGATGGGCTGGTGTTTTTAAACAAGGTTTGCTGATGTCTGTGTCCCATGGGAGAGATGGGCTGTATTTCTGCCATGAGGGAGAATGTTTCATCACTACTTGATGAAAGTCCTTTTATTTAGAATTCATGCTTGCTTGTTTTTACTGTGTGTTATTTGGATGTGCATGTTTCTGCAAGCTCCTGAGGAAGAGCTTGGCTATCGATATCTCAATAAAAGAAGTTAAAACATCCCTAGTAAGTAAGCCCTTGCTTCAGCTGCAAAATTTAAGAGCGTCCCACAAAACTTGTAATCAAGGTGTTTCTTTTTTGTATTTTTATTAGTGCATGTTTGTGATACATAATGATTACATTCATTGTGGATAGTTGATAATGTATGTGACACATCTTCATTCTTTTACCCCCCCCCCCCATTTCTTGCTATGTGCTACTACACCTGGCTTGTCTATTTATATTTGAGAGTGAAGGCTGAAAGCAGATTGTGTGGGGAGGGGAGAGAGAGCCTAGTGAACAGTAGCTTTACTGGAGGATTAACAAGTAAGGAGCAAATTGATTTCTAGTGGGCTTGCCAAATGTTAGGGTCCATTGATGTCTGCTTTTGGAGGGTACAGATCAGTTTTGCCTGACAGCTTTCAGGGAAATGAATGGGGGAAAGAGGGTGGGAGCTCTTGTAGGCCATTATGTGGATTTCCCCAACATTCTTTTATTTTCAATTCCCCCAAGTCACTGTCTTTCTAGAGGGAAGGGGAATTTCTTTCTTTTTTTTTTTTTTGAGACAGAGACTTACCATTTAGTGTAGGCTGGCCTTGAACTCACTATGTAGTCCAGGCTGGCATTGAATTCACAGCAATCCTCCTGCTTCAGCCTCCCAAGTGCTGGGCTTATGGGCATGTGCCACCATGTCTGGCTGGAGCGGGTCATTTTTGATCCCTGACCCCATCCCTGGAAATACTGAGTGTAGACTTGCACTGGTCCCCCTTCTGTAGGTGCTTGGCTTTACTTTTTCTTAGGTCAGTGGCCAGTTGGCCATCATGTTAACAATTTCTTAAAAATGTGATTTGGTCTGATGACTTTTGTCTCTCATTTTTTAATTCCCTGTGGATTTATCTTTTATTTTTCTCTTGTGTTTCAATGGAGTGGAGATAAAAGCTTGTGTTCAGTTCTTCATCTTATTAGGTAATCAATAATTTTTATTAAACTTTTTAGATGATTACTGCATGATTTTTTTCCTTAGAAGGGACTTTTTCAATCACATATATATTAAAAAATGCCATATTTTATTTTGTCATGGGAATTAATGGTCCACTAAGGATATTTAGTATGCATTAGGGCCATCTAGTGGACAACTTGAATTTAGCACCTTTGGCCTTGAGTGACAGCAAACCTGCTGAAACCCTGGAGTGCTAGAAATCATCTCTAGTTGCCTCCTTGGTATCCATGGGGAAAAATCCTCCCAAATAGAAGATTGTTTTGCCCACTCTATGCAAAGGACACATGCATTTATTTTGTGGCTTATTTTTGTCACCTATTTCATCTTCATGGCTATCTTAAAGTTTTACTGTTATTTAAAATGTTTCAATAGCCTGTGGGAGACAAAAAGGAAAAAGAAAATAATGGACCTGACTGTTCCCCTGTCTTCATAAGTATCTTTTTATTCAGTGAAGCTTATGTTCTATTCTTTTTTCCTTTGGGATGTTTAACTAGACTACAGCTGGCCTTTCCTAGGAATTAATTGAAAAGGAAATGGCAGATATGATTAGACTGCTGGACCTGCTAAAGATGTAGAGGCTCAGATGTACTCAAGGCCAGCTGAGACAGGCTGCCAGAGAGTTATGCTGCTCTGCGGTTATTAAGATTTCATATTACACCAAAGTGAATTAAAAAGACACAAGTTATCGAGTCTCTCAATTTTAGCTTCAATAATTTACTTTTAAAAATGATCTAAGGATAGTTTCAGACAGAAATTTAAAGTTACTTCTCTTTTTTCATAACTCCAAAAGAATTTTATGTCTATAGTTAAGAACTTGCTGTGGATAATCCAGCCAACTCCAGAGAATTCCCATAATGTTAAAATACTGTACTCTATATGAATCGTCAGTGCTTGGGCCAAGCACAAACCAATTAAGGTTTTAAATAAATCAAGTGTGAGCTAAAACCTGCTACATAATTTAAATGCCATCTAGTGGCCAAGTGTCATTTTTAGTCTTCAATCAAACCCAGTTTTGGTACCTTCTAGTATTTTTTTCTTAGGGTGATTTACCAAAAGAATTTTGAGTCAAGGATATGATGGCTCCTTCTATACTTGAACTGAAATGGAACTGGAATAATTCCATTAAAAATTACAATTTGGTTTGGCTAATATGCCATTGAGTAGCATCAGTCATCATAATTTATTACTTTGTAATTGAAAAATAAAAAGCATACACAATGCTTGGCATATAAGTAGTAATGTCATATAAGTAGTATAAGAATGAAGTACTGATGGCCAGAGGATTTGAAGTATCAACCTTCGGTCTCTGAAAATTGAAGAGCTATGAATTAGACAGGTCATCTGTCCAAAAGTACATACCATGGACAAATTGGTATGATAGTAATAATAGTGGCACAAAGAGCGCTGGCTAACGCCTACAGAATATGTATACTAGATGCTATTCTGAGTGCTAATTCATTTTATCTTCAATATAGTTTGATGATGTAGATAATATTGTTATGCCCATTTTATAAACAAAATTGAGGCAGGGAGTTGTTAGACTTTCATGCCCACAAGAGAGAGGCTGAGTAGGGATTGGACCATTGGGAGTGTCCTTTGGGCTCATAGTTGGTTTGGATTTTGACTAGTCTTGCTTTGGTGGAAGGATCTTCAGAGGATCATGAAAGACGCTTTAATGTATCGAGGGAAGGGTCGGGTCTTGCCCATCCTGGGCCAAGGCTCTAGGCTAGAGTCTAGGAATGTTGGCTCAGGGAGGAGGCTGAGCAGACAGAACTTTTCTGGTTTCCTGACTAGATCATCTTTGGTTAGACTCACCTTCTCTTTTGGCTGTGCGGGAGTAAACTACCTCTAGAGAATTGAGAATAGATTTTACTTTCATATACTTGTTGTCTATGGTTGTCTGTAACCTTCTTCTCCATCTCTTTTAAGTAGTAGAGAGTGGATTGATTTTTTTTTTTTTTTTTGTCTATTTGAGATGGAGTCTCACTGTGTAGATTGGCTTTGAACTCACTGTGTAGCCCAGGCTGGCCTTGAACTCACAGTGATCCTCCTGCCTCACCCTCCTGAGTGCTGGGATTACAGGTGTGCACAATCACACCCTGCTTGAGAGAGTATTGATTTGAGTGTAACCAAAACCAGAGTAGGCATAGTCATGTAATAAATAGGGCATTGTTAAACAGTTCCTTCCTTTTCTTTTCTCTCTCTCTCTTTTTTTCGTCCCTTTATTTTTTTGGAGACAGGGCCTTGCTATGCAGTTCAAGCTGGCCTGGAAATCACAGACTGGTAGCCCACTGCTATGTGGCCCAGACTGGCCTCAAATTTGTGGTGATCCTTCTGCCTCTGCCACCTGATTGCTGGGATTACAGGCATGGATCACCATGTTTGACAAAACACTTTTATTTTTGGTTACAAATCTGGTTCTATTCTTTCAGTTCAGGCATGTGCCTATTTATTTATTTATTTATTTGTGGTTTTGAGACAGGATCTCACTTTTCCACTTAGATTGGCTTGTACTATGTAGCCCAGGATGTCCTTGAACTCAGGAAAATCCTCTGGTCTCAGCCTCCCAAGTGCTGGGATCCACTACTGTGCCTTGCAGGCATGTGACATTTTAAAGTTTTAAAGATGAGAAATCAGTTTATTACCTCACATAGTGCTTTGTAGTTTTAGTGAGACAAAGGGTCTTGAGGTAAATAATAATTTTTTTTATAGAAACAGAAACTGGGCCCATGTTTATAGCAGCACAGTTTGTAATAGCTAAATCGTGGAAGCAGCCCAAATGCCCATCAACAGCAGAATGGATTAAGAAAATGAGGTATTTTTATACAATGGAGTACTACTCTGCCATAAGGAATGATAAGCTTGAGATATTCCTAGGTAAATGGATGCATCTTGAGACCATACTCCTAAGTGAAATAAATTGGACACACATGTTTAAATACCGCATAGTTTCTCTGGTATGAGAAACTGAAGTGTAAATAAAGACTAAAATGTATTATATTGGGAAAAGTAAGAAAGTGTCCAAATGGCAAAGGGAACAAGGGAGGGGGAAAGGAACAGAGGGACAAGAGAAATAAGAAATGGAAGGAAAAAATGGAAACAAAGCTTTTGTAAATAGGGAGGGAGGAGGGGGTGAGGGGAGGGGAATGGAAAAAAAGAAGCAGCAAGATACATCATGTACAGGTACAAATCCCCTATAATGAGTGTTATCACTATGTACTTCTAAAATGTACCATTAAAATAAAGTTTAAAAAAAAAAGAAACAGAAACTGGGACACAGAGGGATTAAATGGTTTGCACAAATATATGTGATTATTGGCCATAGAATTAAGAACCTAGGCATTTCATTGCATTTATTAAAGCACAAATTCATTTTTCTAGGCACATAATGTTAATATGTATGTGTGTATGTTTATGTGTATAAATGACAATGCAAATTGAGTCTATTTAAGTATAGCGGCCTAATGGGAAAATTAAAATCATGATAATTCCAATTTTATTGTATATTTTCTTATATGTTTATTTTTATTTATTATGTATTTTCTACTTCTTTACTTACTATTAAGAGATCTTTAAAAGGACAGATAATCAATTCATGTATATGAGATAGATAGTTTAGGTATTTTCTTGTCTCAGACTCTAGATACTCTTTAAAGGTTTACTCTCGTCCTCTAATTCTACTTTATTAAATTTATAAAATTCTTTATATTTTCTTTAAAAGTTTTTCTTAACATTTTTTCATAAAATGATATATAGGGGTTTAAAGTTTATCGTGTCAAATACAATTCATCCAGAAGGAGGCAGCATTTTACTATTAAATTGATACTTCAGTGGTTCTAACGAAATTTTTTTTCTTCTCTCTTTTTTTTTTTAAAGATGTGGATGACTAAACATGCACATCCCCAATCCTTTCAAGGCAGAGATTCTTGGAGATCCCTAGAATTTAGCATATTGAAACAGTTAAAAAATATAAATACTGCTCAGATTAAGTGTGTTTAAAATTACAAATAGCACATATGGTAGCCAAATTCATTGGCAGAGACAATTTTTACCATAGATACTGACCAAAATAATACAAAGTTGCACAGAAGATGGAGTAGAAGGAAGGGAAAATTATTCAATTATAGCTAACTTGTAGAAAATAAGTATTTGGTCAATAAGAGCAACATTTAGAAAAAATATGTGGTTTACTCAAATAAGAATCTACATTGATTTTAATCACTTACCTCCTTTTGTAAATATAATTTCTTTTTTCTTTCATTGTTCTTACAATAGATCTTTATAAGGGACCTAGAAATGATGTGTGGCACTTTTCAGTGATTGCTAGTTTGAATTCATTTTATCTATCAAGGGAAGTGAGTGTTTATCTGCTTTCAAATAATTAGAAGGGGATTCTACTATCATAGGGGAAATTAAATTAAAATGGTAGGGTAGCAGGAAGGACTTTTTCTGTTGCTCTGTATTTGACCTAAGTGCTCAGGACTAAAGTTAGTACAGTAATGGAGACCTGATGCTTGCGCTGAAGTTTTCTCATGCTTGCTTTGAAGAACTGAACATTAGTCCCCATGCATATCCCTTGTCCCTTAAGACCCTGTCCCTGATTTATAAAAGAAACCTGAAAGAAGTGAAAGGGATATTCCTTGCCTTCTCATTGGAGAGGGGCTGCTTCCAAGTCTGTCTGCCAAATGTGGAAAGAGGTACAATGATGATGGCTTTTAGGACTGCCTTTACTTTGATCCCTGCTTATGCCGCTCTTGCGGGACTACCCATTCTTCTCAGAGGAGAAAAGATGCAAGGTAGAGAGAGATGGTTGGGAGAGAAGAGGCTGCTGGGGAGCCATCAGATTGCCTACCTACTATGTGACATGGCCAGCATATTACAAATTCCTTAGGATAAGTGGAAATAGAGATGGCAGTTGTCTCTGATCCACCTTGTTGTAAATCCCCTCCAATCCAGGATTGTGGATTGTAATTTGGGGTACATTACTGAGGACAGTTGAGGGGAGAGGTGGGAGGGGTTCAGCTAGAGCTAAATTTTCCAGATTGGAGAATGTGCAGGGAGGAGGCCCTCTAGGGCCCTCTGACTAATTCTCACATGTGTCCCTTGAAAGGTGGACTTGAGATGCTGACAGTAACACTCAGTGTTGGCTGGAGAAGCAGGGTAACCAAAAGGGAAAGGGCCACAGCTAAGCCTGTTGAGTAGAGACCCTGTCTCTTCCCTTCTCCCTCTTCTTGACTGCAGTACTTGTATAAGCCATGACAGGGAGGTGTGGAGGGTTGTCTCAGAGCCAGGCCTCCTTTAACCCCATCTCACTCCCAGTGGTCAGGGACCTGACTCAAGTCTTCTCTGTGGAGTGGTGGAATGGGGAGGAGGTGAATTTAAGTGGAGCTTGAAATAGAAGTTTTAGGATAGTGTGTTAATAGCCAAAAGTAAATAAATGCAGACTCTTCAGGATGACAAGAAGTGATGGGGAGGGTATATACAAAATGGATGAGGTAGGGATTAGGAACAAGTTAAACTATTTCATATTTATGCTCCAGTAAGTAAAGATAAACTGGAAACATACGTTTGTAATGGAAATGCTATTTAAACACTGATACAGTTTTTGTTTTTCCTATTTCCTGTTTTCCTTCACTCTTTACAACTAAGGGCTATGTCCCAGGGAAGGAAAGGACAGTATTAAATAAGTTCTACAATGTCTAAGTCATTTTGCCTTTGGTAGGGAAAAATACCCACTACGTGAAATTTAAAGGAGAGTTTATTTTGGCTCACAGTTTTAGTCCATGATCAGCTGACTCCAAGGCAGAAACAGGTCATACTGGGGAAAGCTGGTCATGTCATGGCATCCATGAAGTAGAGTGAGAAGTGAAGAGCCAGGGAGAGTGATATACCCTTCCAGGTTACGCTCCTAGTGACCCACCTCTTTGGACCTGGCCATACCTCCTAATAGCACACTCAGCTATGAACTCATCAGCAGATTAATCCCCAGTGATCCAATCATCTTCCAAAGGACATACCTTTGGACACCCGAGGATTTGAAGGGGTCATTCTAGATATAAACCACACCATTCCACCACTGGCCCCCAAAAGACTCATGTCCATCTCTTTATCCAAAATACATCCAGTCCATCTCTAAGACTCATCAACATTTTAATAGTTTTAGTATTGCTAAAAAGTCCAAGTCCAAAGTCTCTCTGAGATTTAAGGCAAACACTTAGCTGTGAGCCCCTGTCAAAATAAAAAAAAAAAAGTTAAATAGTTCTCTATAACCTCTCAACCTTTTGGCTAAGATAAGATGAAAGTTAAATAATTCTAACATACAAGTGGCACATTGTAAACTTCACCATTCCAAAAGGGAGAAGTAGGGTAATAGGAACCAAAGCAAGACTGAAACCAAGCAGGACAAACTTTAAATTCTGTAGTTCCATATCTAGCACACTGGGTAGATTGTGGTGAGATATGAGCTCCAAAAGTCTTGGGCAGCCCTGTTTCTGTGGCAATGCCTATTGCAGCCCTCATGGCCTCTCCGTTGGGTGACTCCACTCACTGCCTATAGCTTTTCTCAGCAGATGTTTCATGTTCCAGGCATCTCCAAATTTCTGGAGTCTCCACTGCACTTTTGGCTTCACTTTCATGACTTCATACACCATTCTCTCAAGGATACACTGCCTAGCTCTCAGATCTTCTTCTGAAATCTAAATGGAAACCTCCATGACTTCCACAACTCTTGTATTCTGCATGCCTGTAAAACTAACATCACATGAATGATACCACAGTCCATTGCCAGCTTTAGCAGTTGCCAGGCTCCCTTGGGCCATGGTTGCAGATGCCTATAGTGCCTGAATGACTGAGCACTGTGAAAGAAATCCTTAGATGGCCTTTCTTGAGTAAAGGGTCCTGGGGTTCAGACTCTGAAGGGTGAGTCTTGCTGATTCCTGAGATGTCCTCAAGCCAACTTGGCTATTGTCCTGATGCAAAGTAGTTGGCTTCTTTTTAATACTAATATTTTCAACAACCATTCTCTACCAATTTTGTAGGTATTTTCTTTCTGATGAAACTTTAACCTTTCTTCTTTTTAAAAATTTTATTTTAATGGTACATTTTAGATATAAGTAGTGATAACATTCATCGTAGAGAATTTGTACCAGTACATGATATATCTTGCTGCTTCTTTTCTTCCCATTCCCCTCCGCCCTTCAACCCCTTCTCTGTCATTTACTGAAGTTTGTTTCCACTTTCTTCCTTCTATTCGTTTTTCTCTTGTCTCTCTGTTCCTTTCCCCCTCCCCTTCTCTTGTTCCCCTTCTCACTTGAGCAATTTCTTCCCTTTCCCAATATAATACATTTTAGTTCTTACGTTCACTTTTTGTTTCTCACACTGAAGAAACAATACAGTATTTAAACATGTGTATCCAATTTATTTCACTTAAGAGTATGACCTCAAGATACATCCATTTACTTAGAAATATCTCAACCTTATCGTGCTTTATGGCACGGTAGTACTCCATTATATTAAAAAATCCACATCTTCTTTATCCATTCTTCAGTTGATGGGCATTTGGGCTGTTTCCAAGATTTAGCTATTACAAACTGTGCCACTATAAACATGGGTGTGCATATATCACTGTGATATGATGCTTTTAATTCTTTTGGGAAGATACCAAGAAGGGAAATAGCTGGGTCAAATGGAACCTGTAGTCCTAGTTTTTTGAGGAATCTCCAAACTGATTTCCACAGTGGTTGCACCAATCTACATTCCCACCAATAGTGGAGAAGGGTTCCTTTCCTCCACAGCCCCTCCAGCATTTGTTATTGGCAGATTTGTTGATAATAGCCATTCTTTCTGGAGTGAGATGTAATCTCAGTGTTGTTTTAATTTACATCTCTCGAATGACCAGTAATGTTGAACATTTTTTTCATATGTTTATTTGCTGTTTATAGTTCTTCATCTGAGAAATGTCTGTTTATTTCAACTGTCCATTTTGGATTGGGTCTTAAAATTTCGGGGATCTAATTTTTTTGAGTTCTTTATATATTTGAGATATCAGTCCTTTGTCAGAGGAACAGCTGGCAAAAATTTATTCCCAATCTGTGGGTTGTCTCTTTGCTGTGTTGGTGGTTTCTTTTGTTGTGCAAAATCTTTTTAATGAGATGAGATCCCAGATGTTGATTCTTTGTGGTATTTCCTTGGCAGTTTAGATTTTGTTCATAAAATCTTTGTCTACACCTATGTCTTACAGAGTTCTACCTATTCTATCTTCCAGCAGATTTAGTGTTTCTGTTTTAATATTTAGATCTTTGATTCACTTTGATTTTAGCTTAGTGCATGGGGAAAGATATGGGTCTAGTTTTAATCTTCAGCATGTGGAGAGCCAGTTTTTCCAGCACTATTTATTAAAGAGGATATCTTTCTTCTAGTTAGTGTGTTTGATCCCTTTGTCAAAGATAAGGTGACTGAGAGTGTTTGGAGTTGTTTCTGCATCTTCTATCTGTTCCATTGATCTTCAGGTCTGGTTTCTTTTTTTTTTTTTCTTTTGCCAGTATCATGCTGTTTTTTTTTTTTTTAAATTAAAGTAGCTTTGTAATATAATTTCAGGTCAGAGATCGTGATGGCCCCTGCTTTGCTTTTGTTGCCCAGAATTGCTTTTGCTGTAAACTTCATATTTGCTTTTCATTCCTGATTTTCACTGTAGATCTGGCTAAAAGCAGCTAGCAATACCCGTGCCATAACCTGAATATTATGCTTCTTTGAAATTTCCCGTATCAGCTTAATTACTCCACCATCCTTACTCTTAGTTTTTTGTAAAGTTTCAGGACTTGAGCCAAATGAAGACAAATTTTCTGCCAGAGCATAAGACACATAGCGTCTGGTCCAACTGGTGATGGAGTCTTTGTTCCCAACTGAAACCTCTTGAGCCTGGCCTTTGCTGTCTGCATTTCTATCAGCATTCTGGTCTTCTGAATTCTGACCAGTATTGGCCATGAAGCTCAGCTTATAGCCTTGTAGGGCTTCTCTAGACAGCATCTCCAAACCTTTCTAATTTCTCCCACAAACCATTTCAGGTACAGTCACAGTAACAACGCCACTTCTCTGGTTCCAAAATGTGTTTCAGTCCCTTTCTGTAGGTGGGACAAAATACCCAACACATGAAACATGAAAGGGAACTTGTTTATTAGCCCATAGTTGGCTGGTTCCAAGGCAGAAATGGCATGGCAGAGGAATACAGCAGAGGAAATCTGCTCATGTCATAATGGACAGGACGCAGAGAAAGAAGGGAGACATCAGGGAAGGAGATAATACTTCCCCAGGTCATGCCCCAGGGACCTATCTGTTCTGAATAGGCTCCGCCTCAGTGCTCCAGTGGTCCAATCACCCCTCAAAAGCCCCACCTCTGAACACATGAGGCTTTTGGGAGACATTCTAGATCTAAATCATAACATGAAGAAAATTGAGACAGTATTTCCCACTCAATGGAAGCTATGTGTGTATGTTGGGGGGTGGGTAGGGATGGCTGGGAAGGAGAGACAGACTTATGTATGCACACCCACGCCTATACCCATATACTTACTCTACACCCAAGATAGGCAAGGAAGGGGAAAGAAGGGTGGTAATTGGTCAAATAAGGAGACTATCGTTTTCTCCTCATACTTTCATAGCCAAAGCATAGAGAGTTAAACATTGACCATATCTTTTTTGAAAACCATATTCTCAGAGCGAGGAGTTCTGTAATTTTCCTAGATACAGCCAAGAGAAGCAACAACATCTATTATGGATTCATTCAGGCAGTGAATTAGAAATAGCTGAAAGCAGTATATCTAAGCAGAGAAAAGTTAAAATATATAGCTCCAAGAATCTCTTGGCTCTGTGATGTGGAAGGATCCAGAAGTTCTTACTTGCCCTGATGCAGAAATTGAAACCAGAGGTTTGCTAGGGTCCTAGTAGCAACAGATGACATGACCCCCTCCATAGTCTGTCAGGGGCAGTTGAAAGATGAGCTTGGGGTAGATTTGATGATTTGCAAGGCCAGTCATCAAACAAGACAGTTAACAGGGGCAAAGACCCCAAGACTCAGCCTTGCCAGTGTCACTAACAGGGTGTGGCTAAATAGTATGGGGAATATCTCTGAGGATGCCAGATCTGGGATCAACCATCAGTCTTGTTCATCCTGAGAGATACGTATTTTCTTCTCTACCCACAAGTCTTCATTTTGGGATGGAGGAAGAAAACAGGAGAGACAACCTTAGAGGAAGCTTGGACTTTGAACTGTTTGAATATATATCTGAAAAAGACTGTTTAAACTGGGTAGCTGATTGACTCTTAACTGGCAAGTTTGTTCTTTCCTTTCTTAACCAATTCCTTGTATGGCAGTTTATGTCATTTATAGAAAGACATGATGCACCATCTTTTTAGTGTGCCTAAATTGTAATGTGACATTAAACAAATCCCACTTGTGTTTTTGTTTCCTACAGTGCCAGTGTGAATGGAAAAAGAAGCTGCAAGGGTGTGTGTGTGTGTGTGCGTGTGTGTGCGTGTGTGTGCGTGTCTGTGTTTGTTGTGTCTGTGTTTGTTTATAGAGAAAAAGAATTTGAGGTGTTGAAGAGGGAGAGAAGGAGGGATTGGAGGGTGGATAGAAAGGAGGGAAGAACTGAGGTAAAGGAACTTGGAGCCCACTAGAACAAAAGGGTTTGTCTAAGAGATTTTGGGGAAAACAGAGGAATTGGAGAAAATTCTCAGAGAGTCTCTTGCCTTGCCTTGTGATGTGTGATGAGACACCCTTCCTACTTCCTCAAAACACTTTCCATCAAGGAACACATCCGTGTTCTACCCTTTTGGATTGCTTTCCTGCTTTCATTCTTATACTTTGGTGTGTTTTACCTGAAGCCAGGGACTGTAGTCCTTGGGCTTTTACTTGTCACACTCTGGTGACTCAGGCTAAGGTTCAACAGATTCTCATTAAGTCTATCTTGTGTCTAATCTCATGTTGAAATATATGGCATCTTTTCCCATTTTGTCCCATTAGAGAGTAGTCTGTCTCTGAACTGCTTAGTAACCATTGTAAATTTAAGTTTGCTATGAAATTGGTTTCCACAGTTTTCTTTCCTGGGCGGAATAATCCCAGTTTCTTTGGTCTTTTCTCATAGATTATTGTAGGCATTCTTTCCCATTCTTTTAAGCATCTTTAGTGTTCTTTGGATTTGCCACTAAGTCTTTAGTTAATTAGCCTAGAGAAAGATTAGCATATACTACAAACAGTACTTGGCTTGTGTATGTATGAGTCACACTTTGTCTCAACTGTATTACATTTATTTCTTCAGACATTTTTTTTCATTAAATAAAGGTCAAACTTTAGTTATAATGGCCCCAATGATTTCAATTGTCTGCTAGTTATTGTGTACTATGTAATTAGGTCTACAGTGGTTGCATCTGTTGTAAATATATAAGAATTTTTCTTGTCATTGTTCCCTAAAAAATACTGTCTAGTAGAAACTTGTATAACATTCACATTGTATTTGGTATTATAAGTGATCTGTATGTAAATGGATGTTCCTTGAGAACATACTATTAAGTGAAATAAATCAGACACTTATTAGTACACATTGAATTGTTTCTCTGATATGAGAAACCATAAGTGTAAATAAGGACAAAGGGGTAGAATAGATATTATGTTTAAAAAAAAAAGAGAGATAGTATTCAGGAGAGAGAACTAGATAGGGAAAAGGGGGATAAAGAAGAAGGTTAAAAGAAAAGTAAGATGAAAGGGGAAAAAATGGTAAAGTGTAGCTACGCTTGTTGCAAATAGGGAGGGGGGGGTGATGGAAGGGAGGGGAGGGGAGGGGGGAAGAGGAGGGAAAACCAAGATGTATCATGTACAGGTACAAAATAACCATGTTGATTATGATCATTATGTATACAATGTACCAATACATGTTCTTGGTAAAAATAAAAAAATAAAAAAAAATGTGTAGGAGGCCGTGCATAGGCTATGTTTGAATACGACACCATTTTATATAGGGAACTTGAGCGTCCATGGGTTTTGGTATCCACAGGGGTCCTGGAATCAGTCTCCCATGGTTACTAAGGGATGACTGTTTAGCAGTTTGGTTTATAGAAGGTTTAAAGTGAGTATTTACTTCAAATGAGGGAACTTTTAAGTCTATCATAAATGTCTACTTTGATTGATTTCTTGCCTAATGAAACGTAATATATACAAATGCTGAACATTCCATTCAGCCATTGTGAACAAGCTAGGAATTCTGTGGGATTAAATTTCGGTATAAGGCGATGAGAAAATTCCGTACAATTATGAGAAAATTCCATACAATTATGGGAAAATGAGAAGAAGGGAACAAAAAGTTTGTAATTTTCCAGGAAAGAAAAGATTTTTGCCTTTATGTCTTAAAATTAAGTGGTCCACTTTTGGGTTTAAAAATAGTGCTGCAAAAACTAATTGGATGAGTTATACTGAGGGCGTTCTTCATAGTCAGAGGCTTCCTGGAGATACCTGAGATGCTTGAGGGTATTAGAAGGTATTTTGTTGCTCATATCACCAGTGTGAGATAACAGAGTTTCAAAGCCTTTGTGGAGGCTACTTTGAAACTTTTTGGACAAGGTCAGAGGTATTGTGAAATATCAAATACATTATTATTTATTATTTTTTTTATTTTTGAGACAGGGTGTTGTTATGTAGCCCAGGCTGTCTTGGCCCTTGTGACCTTCCTGCCTCAGCCTCCAAGTGCTGGGATAAAAGACATGTGCCACCACGTCTTGCCTAAATACATTATTTTTTTCATTATTATTTTTTGACCAGAAAAACAGAACAGTAAAGCTTTGCTTAAGAATGTGTTATAGGTGCAAAGTAAGTGAAAATTTGAGCTCATTATCTAGGTAATTCAAATACAAAAGTTTGAAATACTCAGAGGAAAAACTGAGTTTGTATTGAGTCCTTATTGAATTGCCTTTGTACTCTTTATGAAGAATCAATATCAGAACTAGAAAGTAATAAGTTTTTGTGTGACTTTTGTTTCTTTGTTTGTGAGTATCATTTTGGTAGCAGATTATTTATTTGACACTTAATAGGAGAGTACCTAGCTATTAGAGAGTGTTTTTCTAAGTATTTTAATTTCTTTGACTCTTTCCTAATTGCCTTCTATTAATTCTTTTATTTCTACTAATTCTCTTGCTCAGAATAAAAAGTGAATAGATGTGCTTTAGTTATCAAGTTTGCCCATTTATTTTCTGACTGTCAGCAAACTCATGAATTGTGATGTAGCCCATGGTGAGAGGACTATAAATATGCACTGTGAACGGAAATGAGACAAGGAGGGCACAGAGGGAAAATAGGGCAGATTCAGTCTCTGGTGTCACACTGTGGTTATTTTAAATTCAGAAAATGCAATTAACGTGCCTGTGCTCAGATCACATATACCCGGCCCCACTACATCCTTAAATCCCATGAAGGACATAGTTTTCACCTGAAAAATATGTACTTTTTTTTTTTGGTGCTGGGGATCGAACTCAGGGCCTTGTGCTTGCAAGGCAAGCACTCTAACCGCTGAGCTAAATCCCCAGGCCTCATTCTGAAAAATATGTCACGGGTGCAGCTCACCAGTCTTAAATCCTTGTTTCTCTTCTGACATGTGACTGGCAAACCGGAAGTGACATCACGTTCAAGGTACAATCAACACAATTAGCAGTGAGACGGCCCCTTCAGACAGGCCTGGGAAAGTAGGCCTGAGGTTGGGGAGAGCAAGCTCATACACACAGAAAACAGAAGTAGCAAACAGTGTACCTATCTTGTGGACCTATCTTGTGGACCTTGACCTTCCAATAACTCGCATCCCAGTACACCCACCATTACAATATTTTATATTTTCAAAACAATTTTGGTCTAAATATCTTGGTCATTTAAAAAGAAATACCATGGCTATTACAGTTCTGTTTTTATATAAGTGGAAATGGTAGATTTCAACAGTATTAAAGCAACTGAACAAATCATCTAGCATTGTTTTGAACTACTTACCAGCCCTTTAAAATTTTTTTTTTAATTTTGACATTAGCTCTAACTAAATTTCTAAGTTGCCCAGGCTGGGCTTGAATTTGAAATCCTTCTGCCTCAGCCTTGCAGAGCACTGGAACTGCAGGCACGTGCCACCACACCCCACTGAGAGACATAATTTAAAAAAAAGTAGCAGTTTTGGAGAGTACAATGTACTAAACATCTGGAATAGATGAGAGTTGTTTAAAAGAGTCTTTATTATGTCTGTGAAACATCACTCCCATTCTTTTTGATACAATCAAAAAGGAAATACTTGGTTGAAGATAATAACAGAATTTATCTTTTCATGATTGCATATCTCACAATCAAAATACAAGTTCATTAAGTTTGTTCCAAGGACTTGTCAGTTTCCATGTGATTTATTCTTGTTAATGAGGGCAGAAATACTGAATTAAAATTTTGTATCAGACTATGGCCTATAGGATTTAAAGTAAACCAGTCTGGCTGACATATGAGTATAATCCAGAATAATCACTAATGAGAATAAGGCAAGAGTCCAAGTATATCAGATGAACATATTCGTATATGTTACATATTAAAACATGAGTTTGTGTCTCAAAAATATAACCTTGACTTGGTTTTAAGATTTGATACTTTAATAACCCACTCAGCTTATTTTTCATTATTCCTGACTGTTCTAAAACATTTCCTTCTCCACTTCTGCCAGCCCTTGGCATGCACACATGCTAGGCCTTGTCATCTCTGGAAATCCTTCTCCACTGGTATTTTTCCCCTTTGGTTACAACTTTTTCCTTCAACCTCTGTTTATCACCCCTTTCCAAATGTTTCTTCTTCTCGTTCTGCCCCAGCACTCCTCTGTGTACTCAGTGGTGCTGGCTCCCATCTCTGCTCACTTAGGGGCCTTAACTGACAACTCATCAGGCCCAGACCGGGTCCCTGAGACTATGTATTTAGAAAGGTGAGAAGTTTTCATCTCACTGGGATGGCCTTTCCCCAACACCTCCTTCTTCTTCCAGTCCATTGGCCCATCACTGCAGAGGCTTTTGCTCTCTAGCTGCATGTTTGGGAGGGAAAGAACAGGACCATCTGGAGGACACACCATTAACTTACCTACCTCTGCCCAGAAGTGACCCTCATCAGTTCTCTGTGTTCTAGTGGCCAAAAGAACTGCAAGAGAAGAAAATATAGAGATACCCAGAATATTTATAAGCTTTAATGATTTCTTTGACATCAGTCTTGTAGGATTTTAGATGTTTGGTGGCGATGCCCTTTTAATTCTCATGGTTGTGCATGGCTTCCTAGGGATCTAGTTTATATTTTATTATTTGTTTACAGTGGTACATCAGTACTCATCTTTTATTGGTTCTGGGAGGCACGTTCTTTACCAAAATGAATATCAAATGAATTATTTTGGCTGGAAAGGGTAGACAATCACAAGACAATTAACAAGTCAAATTAGTACCAGGATAAAACTTATGTATTAAAATGTGTGAGGTACCAAATTTGACAAGTTTCAAAGCAGTCAAGTACCAAAGTCTGACTGTACTTAACATATATATATAGAGTAATGCTTACTAAGAGCTAGGTAGTTTTCTCAGTGATTGACACATTTTAGTTCTTGAAACAAGCACATGCGAGAGGTACTCATTTATGTGTGTATTGCACATATATACATGTATGTAGGTATATATCTATATATATGTATATGTATATATGTATTTGTGTGTATATCTGTCTATGGAAACACTGAAGTTTAGAAATTAAAAAGCTTTCTTAAAAACTGGCCAAGAGCCAGTTTTTGAACTTGGATATCTGACTTTCAAATCTATTCTGTAAAAAGCCACTATGTTATGCCTTCTCCTCCTGAATTTTAATTGGTGGTTAATTTTTCTCTTTTCTTTAGACTATAAGGGCCTGCAAGACAGGGATTTTTTTTTTTTAATCTTGGTATCCTTTGTGCTGAGAATGGGTCTGGGAGCACAGTGAGGGTGGAGATTATTAGAGTTGTATGTCTGGGTCACAAGACATAAGGACCCTATCACCTTCTTTATGTACGTAACCAGTGGCTTCTAATTGTTAGAGGAATGTTAAATTCATTTTATTCTGTGCTTTGTTGAACAAGTTGTGAAATTTTGTATAAAATATCTTTAGACAGTTTCCTAGAATATTTTAGCAGTTTCTTTGAATGTCTGAGAATTCCAGGATTTCAATTTCCCTCTGTACTCTGTTGTTATGATTCTAGGAAATATGGCTCAATTGTGCCTACTCAATATTTGTAAACATTTGGGAACCCAAATGAGAACAAAGCTGACTTGAGATTTTGTTCTGTACTACCTGTCCTGAAGCTCTGGTTACAGGGGAGATTCCACCCAAAAAACTTCCGGGGCTTTGCAATCAGAGCCATTACCAACAACATCAGCAGTTTCCCTTGGAGGTTTTCCTAAGCCACATCTCAAGGAGTAGATTTGGATCAAAATTTTATATTCCCTGTGAGCTGAATCATTTCAAAAATATACTTGTTGCAAATGATACCTGCTTAGAAATAAATCTACCAAATGTTAACTCCATGTAAGAATAACCACCAGAGGTTAAAAAATCAAAACCACATTTTTCTTAGAAAACATATTTTTCATGGATATCAAGCTAGAGAACCCCTTATTTTCCTTATTTTATTTATAATCAAAAAGAGGGGCTTTCCATTAGAACAAATTTTGACACTTTCATGTGGTCCTTGTTTCCCCTGACTCTACTTTATTTTACACACACACACACACACACACACACACACACACACACACACACAAGAGTTTTGTTTGCTTCTGTTTGAAATACTTTGAGAAAATGTGGTCTCCTTGCTGTTAGTCTTGATGTCAGCATTCATTGACTCATTAATATGGCAAACATGCTGTATAACTAACTGTTACCATTACCTAACTTGCACCTGATTTTCTTTTTCAAAAACTGGAAGTAATTACATGCCTTTATATGATCAAATAGAATTATATCAAAGTTGTTTCCTCTCCATTTCCATCTGAGTGCTCCTCGTTTCCCCCCACCTCCAGTGTTGGAATCAAACTATCAGTGCTTTTATAGTCAGAGAGTACCTTTAGGGAGGAAATACTTGTTTCCTCCTGAGGGCAATCTAACAAATTCTGCTAACACACTAAGAGGTGTGAATCAGTTTAGTGAGGCCAAAAGGATCATATAGTTGAGTTCCAGTCCTGAAGCAGTTACTTTGGATATAAACGACATCTCCACTAATTGTTTATGACATATTAAGGGCTATGGGCTAGAAAGATTATAAAGAACAAGAATTTAAGGCAGTATATTTGAATTACATGTTCAGTATTACTTGTGTTAGGTGGACATGGTGTGAAAAACATAGTGACTGACACCCAAAGATCAATGGTTCACATCTTCACAATTAGAATATGTATATGTAAACTGGGCATAGTGGCATAGGCCTGTAATCCAAGTACTCTGGGAAACTGAGGAGGATTGTGAATTTGGGGACAGACTACGCTATATAGCAAGTTCAGTGCCAGCTTGGAACACAGCATCACAACAAAACAACACAAAACAAAACAAAACCACTGGGTGTGGTAGCAGAGAACTGTAATTCCAACACCCTGGTAGACTGGTGCAGCAGGATTGTAAATTTGAACCTAGTCTGGGCAATCTAGCAATTCAAGCAAGACCCAGTATCAAAAATTCACAAAAGGACTGGGACAGTAGCTCAGTGTGAAGGTTCAGTCCCTAGTATTGAAAAACAAAACAAAGGAAAACAAAACAAAACAAAACAGAAGGTGGGGTGTGGTTGGAAGAGGTAGTCACTGTGGGCATGACCCAGAAGGTTGTATCTTGCTTTGTGGTTCCACGGTTGATGATTTCTGCTCCCTTCCCTGTATGCCATGAGCAGGTCTCCTTTTCCTTGCCACTCTGCCATATTGTCCTGACTTGGAACTAGCTAGCTATGTATTAAAATATGAGCCAAAATAAATCTCTCCTTTCTTAAATTGTGGGTTTTGGGTATTTTGTTCCAGCAGTGAAGGAAGCAACTAAGACAGATTTAGGTACCAGAGAAGTGGGGTAGTTGCTGTGAAGTTGTCTGACCATGTGGTTTAGGCGTCTTCGGGAACTGGTTTGCAGGAGGAGTTAGGAAATGTTTGGAGTTACCAGCTGGAGAAGCAGCCCTAGAATGCTGTAAACCAAGCTCGAAGGGAAATTATGATTGGAGCTCTGAAGACCAGAATGCTGGTAAAAATGCAGACAGTAAAGACCAGCTTCAGGTGGTTTCATTTGGGAACAAGAACTCTATTGGAGGTTGGACTTGAGATCATATGTTATTCTCTGGCAGAAAATTTGTCTACATTTTCCTCATGTTCTGAGACTTTGCGAGAGATTGAGATTAAGGGCAGACTAATTAATCTGGCAGAAGAAATTTTATGGAAGTCCAGCATTCAGGCAGTGGCATAGATACTGTTTGGGACTTTTAGCCAGCTTTATCTTGAAAATCAAGACCAAGTGACACAGCTGAAATATTTAAAAGTTTTGAGTTTGGCTAGAATGGAAGCTCTGGTAAAGTTGTGGCCTGTAAAGTTGGAGCAGAGGAAGCTTGATTGCCAAAAAGATTAGCATTAAAAAGAAGCCAAGAATTTTACAACAAGACAATAAGAAAGATGCCTTGAGATTATGTGAAGAACCAGCAAGGCCCCACCCTTCACAGGCTCAAAATTGCAAAAGTGAAAGAGTTTGGTTTGAGAAGAGGGTTCCAGGGCACTGTGTTCCAGAAGGACTGCTTAGGGAATTGATTCTCTGGGATTCAGTTTATGGTGCTCAGCCTTCCAGGCACTAAGAGGCCTCTTCAGCTGTGATTCAAAGAGGCCTGGCTACTACTTTGAATGTTGGTAGACCTTGACATCATCCATGTGCTGCTGGTTTTACATGCATGCAGAATGCAAGAGTTGTAGGGTCCAGAAGGCTTCTACCCAGATTTCAGAAGGAGGTCTAGGAGGCCAGCAGTATGCTCCTAAGAGGGCAGTGGGTGAAGCTCTGGGAGTAAAGCTGAAGGCACAGTGGAGACCTTGGAAAGTTGAAGAAGTGAGGAACATAGAACATCTGAAGAAAGTCACAAGCAGTGAGTGGAGCCAGTCCAACAGAGAGGCCATGAGGGCTGCAACAGGCAATGCTACAGGGGGGTCTACCCAAGCCCTTTGGAGCTCATATCTTACCACAATCTGCCCCTGTTGCTGGACATTGAACTCCAAGATTCAGAGTGTATCTTTGATCTTGCTTTGGCCCCATTCATTTCTATCCCCCTATTTTCCCTTTTGGAATGGCAGTGTTTACCATGTGCCATTGCATGTTGGAAGTATTAACTTTCTTTTTGATTTTTACAGGGGCTCACAACTAAGAATTTGCCTTATGTCTCAGAGCAGTATTTGGACTTGGTCTTTTCAACAATGCTGAAACTGTTAGGACTTTGGCAACTCTTAGAGATGAAGTAAATGGATTTTACATAGAGGAATATGCATGAATCTTTTGGAGATGAGGGGTGGAATGTTATGGTTTATATGTAGGTGTTTCCCAAGAGCCTCATGAGCTCCTGGTTGGGGCTTTTGGAAGGTGACTGAATTATGGGGATTTATAGCTAGCTTGCTATTAGGAGGTGGGATCTGATTGGAAAAGGCAGGTCACTGTGGGCATGACCCAGAAGGTTATATCTCTCTTCCCAGCTCCTCCCTTGATGCTTTCTGCTTCCTGTCCACCATGCCATGAGCAGCCGTCTTCTGCCATGCTGTCCTGCCTTGGAGCTAGCTGACTGTGGACTCTGACACGTAAGCCAAAAAAAACCTTTCCTCCTTTAAGTTTTGAGGGTCTTTTTGGAGGGGAGGGTTGTTGGGAATTGAACTCAGGACCTCGCACTTGCTATACGAAAGTTTTGAATTTTAAATATTTTATTGTGGGTGCTGGGTACTGGGTATGAAAAAAGTGACCAAGACAATGTATGTATGCACTTATTTATTTATGGCCTTTCTCATCCCAGGAAAGGATTTAATATTATTTATCAGAGATACGAAGAGATAAATACAATTAAAAATGAGTAAATGAGATACCAGATCCAAAATGAGAGTAGGAAGCTGTAGATGAAGCTCAGAGTTACATGGTTACATGAAATGTATGTTGTAAGGATGGGCCTCTTTGCTCATGTTGGCCACAGAGTGTGTTCTCAGCTACCCAACAGCTAATATATAGAGAGATAGAAGCCCCCGAATGGAATTAGAAGGTTCAAATTCTTTCCTGTACTAAGACCAGCAAAGAATTTCTCATAAAAATTGTAAAATAAAGTCATCTGCAATATCCTGACTAAATATAGCAAGTTTTATTTAATTACCATGTGATCCTGTGCACCTTGTGGCTGGCTGATACTCATTTTTTTAGAAATAGCTGTTTTTTATTTGTGGATCTGCTTATTGTTTACCACGGCTTGGGAATCTTTGAGGGAAAGTTCTAGCAATATATTAATTTTCTAGATCAAAAAAAGTAACAATATTTTGGCAGTTGAGGTATAATCAATAGGTAATCAGAAGAAATGAAAATATTTTTTATCCTAGAAGTAAATAAAAAATTTCTTAATTTGACTGAGTTATGGTTGTTATCATTAATTTTATTGACTGTCACTTAATGTATTTGCATACGATTCCTATAACTTCCAATATGTGTATAAAAGAAAGAGAAGAAACTAACATTTTTTAAAAAAAATCTTATATGTTTCATGTGTTTTCTTTAGGCTCTTATTAATAACAACTCACTTATTATTTTATAATTTATTTTATAAAATTTATTATTTTATAACTTATTTTATAGGTGTTATAAATAAGCATTATTTATAAATGTTATTATTTATTACTAAGTGTATTTATTATTTATAAATATTATTATAAATATTATTATATATTATATATTATAACATACTTATTATATATTAAGTGTATTTATTATTTATAAATATAAATTAAATAAGTGTTATCTAATATATAATATAACAATTATATATTACATATAATATACTAATATAATAATTATATGTATAATATAACAGTTATTTATAAAAGTGATACATGTTCAAGGGTTGGGGATTTAACCCAGTGGTAGCCTGCTTGCCTAGTTTGGAGGAAGTCCTCAGGGTTTCTTTGATTTTCCTAACTTTGACACTTCACAGGCTAGTTATTTTGTAAGATATGCTTTCATTTGAGGTTCTCTGATGTTTCTCCATAATTACATTTGATAGATGTGATGGTTTATTTTAGGTGTGGATTTGACTAGATTAAGAGATACTGAGATGGATGGTAAAGCATTATAGTTACGTATCACATACTGACCTTGTAATCAATAGTGATTTTGTAGGATAATAAAATTCTTATCATCTAGTGATATAGCTGTCATAATATTGTAGTACAAAGCATTACATATTCGTGATGATGCTGATGTAAACAAAGCTGCACTGCTAGCCTCATAGATTTATAGCACATACAATTATGTACAGTTCATACTTGGTAATAAATGACTATGTTGCTGGTTTAAGTATTTATTATACTTTTTATTTTCCTTTTGTTATTAAAAAATTTACTGTAAAACATTATGCCATGTTACACCCCCATCCTCAGGTTACTTCATGTTTATTGTGTTCCTTGGTTGTATCAAGAAGCCACGTGGCGTGATTGACCTATACCATCTAGGTTTGTATAAGTGCCCTCTGTATTTGCCCAGTGACAAATTACCTAATGACACATTTCTCAGAGTGTATCCATGTTGTTAAAAGATGATGACCATCTCTGAGTGTGTCTGTGAGTGTGTTTTTGGAGGAGACCAGTGTGTGAGTTACTGCTTAGGCACTTTCCAAGTGGCTGGGAGCTCAGATAGAACAAAAAGGGAGAGGAAATGTGAATTTGCTGTCTCTGCCCTGGGGCAGGACACTCTTCTTTTTCCTTTGGGCGTCACAGCCTCATATTCTCTGGTCTTTGGACTGTGGGACTTGACTAGCAACTTTGTTCTCCATTCTGCCCCCAGTATCTTGGGCCTTTAGACTTAGATGGAGGATTCCGTTATTGGTTTCTTTGGTTATGACGCTTTTGGACTTGGACAGACATGCTACTGACTTTCTTGGTTCTTCATTTTATAGATGGCTTATCATGGGAGTTAGCCTTCTATAACTGAGAAGCCAAATTTTCTATCTACTATTATCTATCTATCTATCATCTATCATCCATCCTATTGGTTCCGTCTCTCCAGAAAGCCCTGACTAGTACACTAATAATGTCACAATATTCTTTTTGCATCCTATTAGGTGGTATATAATTTAAATTTGTTCCATTACTAATGCAGCTCACTTTCATTACCTGATTAAGTTAAGGTCTGCCAGACTATCCATTGATCTTCTTGGTGTTTCAATTTAAATTTGTTTGGACTCATGGTTTCCGATTTTATTGAGTAGGTTATACTTACTTTAAAAAAAAGTCTTTGTACAAGATCTTTCAGTGTTGCTCAGTCTGGCATTGAATTCCTGAACTCAATAGATTCTCCTGACCCAGTTTCCTGAGTAGCAGAGACTACATGTACATACCACCACACCTGGCTTATAATTTTTTTTCTTTTTTGGTGCCAGGGATCTAATTGAGGGCCTTGTGCTTCTGAGGCAAGAACTCTAGCCGCTGAGCTAAATAACCAGCCCACCTGGCTTATAATTATTATTTTAATTTTGATGCCTAAATTATTCTTGATTTGGTCAGTGGCAAATCTTGATTTATTCTTGATTTTGGTCAGATCTTCAAGCTGGCTTCAATGTGCTTTTACATCTCCTCATCATTTTTTGAGCACTTCTTTGCTTTCTGACATAAAAAGATGCTATATACTCATCTTACCTTTCTTTCCTCCAGCTCTGAAGTCATCTATTCTCCAAGAAAACTAGGTTGCTTTTAGTAGAGAATAATAATAATAATCAAAGATCTGGGTGTTAAATGTCTTCACCACCATTGGAGGTTTTCTGTTCCCAGGCATACGCAGTGGACAGAAGTAGAGTAGTGTGTATATGCAGTGGACAGAAGTAGAGTAGTGTGTATTGAGCTTTATTTATATGCGTGCATAGAGACACATTTGCTTCTATATGTTTTTCTATATTTCTGTACCCACATAAATTAAGAGTCATGCATTCACTCCATTCCAGTCTGACAAGGGGGTTCATTCTAGATTTATTCCTTTCCATATTTATGGAAAGGAATAAATCTTTCTCTGACAATGAAGAATGTGATTCTTAGCATCCTTAGTTCACTTATTATATTAATGCCTGTTTGTAACCCACCTTTGCTGCCACTCTCTTAATACACACTGACACTCTTTTCACTTTGGGTGGACGCCATGAGCCCAACTCATGGACACCCTCTTCCCATGATTGGCTTTCACAGTCTGTGCAGGGAAGCCTCTGTGTCTGCAAGCCTTTCTCACCCTGCCTGAACTCTGACCACTCACAGCAGGTTGCCCTTTCTGTGGTAGATGCCCTTCCCATCCCGCTCAGCCTCTGTCACTTGCTGTGGGGCAGCATCCAGGGTGGTCACTCTCTTGCCCTATTTGAGCTCCTACACCCCGCTTTGTGCCACTAACTCTTTTGTGGACAGGTGCCTAACTTGCTCTGCTCCAATTCATGGTTCTAGGACTACATTACTGTATTTGGAAGGGAAGGCAAGGGAACAAGGGAAGGCAGAGGGGGAGGAAAAAAGGAAAGGAAAAGGAAGATCTATTTTAAATTCTAAGACTTGAAAGAAATAACAATGTACCCTATATATTTGTTTCCCATACTAATGAGAAATAAAACTTTCTCTAGTTCTTCTAAAAAAGACTACGTATTGATTATGTTTTAAAACTGTATTTTCTTCTTAGGGGGCTAATGTAATACTGGATAATTAGATTCAGATTCCTTATTTATACTCTTATTTGAGGCCAGAAGGGAAGTCTCTTTTAATATATAATCTTTCCCTTTTTAATATGCCCAGAAGGATTAGAAAATATTGGGAATTAACATCATTGGTGAAGAGACTAGTTTGTAAAGCTATTATAGTTTAAGATAAAGGTCAACATTGCTCCTTTTAATCACTTCATGCAATTTTGCCCAAAGGCATTTATCCTTGTCTCATCCATTGAATTTCACTGTAAACCCTATTAATTTAATCCAGATGAAGTCAAACTGTTATTTCTGACTACATTTTGTGGTCCTATTGAGGTAATCACTGCCAAGTAATCAGTGATTGAATCTGAAAAATGCATTTAATTATTATTAATTGAATAACCATGAACTTAATAAAACTGTCCTAGGGAATTATACTGGAAATTAATTCAGTATATCTATGTTCAAGAAGTTATGCCATGAGGGAGATAATAGAGGAGGAACACTCCTTTCCACTTAGGTAAAAAGATACTTAATAAATGTTCACCAAATTAAATATTTTTCTAATGTTTTAGAGCCAGGGTAGCTCAGGGGAGCTAAGTAACAATTTTATTTATGGAAATTATTAATATGAGAAACATCTCGAATTAATCAACAAAGTTGGAAAATCCATTGCTTTGTCTGAGAATCTTAGTATCTAAATGGTAAGCTGCATTAACAATTGGTCTATATAGTGAATTATTTCTTAAGTAAATGGTAGCAACATGTTCAGGTTAAATCAAGGTAAGTAACCAAAAGTCAAAGGACTTAGGTTCTTCTGAGCACAAGCTCAGAAGGCCAAATAATTTTCTTAAATAATAGCATAACATGTCATATAGATTTTCTGTCTCTGACTGGTTTGATCATGCATTGATCCATAATTCTGCCTCAGGATTCTTCCTAACCATAATGTGGAAGAATTGCAGGGCCTTAATCAAGCTATCATTCAGGAATTGCCTCCTAAATTCCTAGATAAAAAGAGAAGTGGGCTGTTGTGCACCTGGTAATGTAATGATATGGTTTGAAAGAGTTATCATAAAGTTGAGTACTTCTGCAGAATACACAGAATCCAGGAAGCTAAAATTTCTCATCAGAAAGGAAAGATGACCACAATATCCAACAGTACGCTTAATGACTTAGTATGCCCTTCAAAATACATTTCATTTTTTTTCCTTAAATGAATGTGTATTTAAAAACATTAAAAAGCCTGAATATAGCTTCAAGGATTCCACAATACTGAGGAGCATCAAATAACAGAACCAAAAGAAACAAACTGAACAAGGATGAAAAGAGCCGGGTCTCTGGAAACAGTCAAGAAGAAAGATTACTGACCACTGAATGAGAACCCCACTCAAGTTCTGAGGAGACAGAAAAGCAACAAAGTGATGAATCAATAGCAAAAATACTTTGCTGAGGGGCAAGAAGAACACTTTAGGTTTCAGAAGCAAACAACTCTGGGACTTCAAAGCAAGCCTTTTTTTCTGTCTTCCTTTTCATTTCTCTTTGTTTAAGTCTTTAATATCGTGGTGACAGAACTGTGTCTGATAATAGCTTAGTGGACTTTGGGGAACCACTGCCTTATGCTTAGTATTTTAAGCCAGTTGTTTCCACATCCCTTGTAAATTCCCGTTCTCCATTTCCACCCACCACTGGATCTAACAGACCCCATTCTGAAACTATATTTGAAAAAAAAAAGCTTACTGGAGGAAATGGAATTCTTTTAAAGCTATAGAGTTTAAAGTGGGAACATTTTCAAACACTAAACCAGAGTAAGAGAGAAGAAGGGCTGCCTTTTTGAGAACTAGTTTGTGTACAGTAGAGAAATAAAATTTTGGGATCCATCTGACAATAGTCAAATATTAGTTTAGAAGTTAAGAAAAAAAAAAGAATTAGGAAAGGTAGGGATAGGGACTCACTAATCATTTTTAACTCAGAGTTTCTGAGGTTTCAAGTAGATTATACTATGTATAGTATCAAACTCTCTGCATATAAAGCCCAAATACCTCTGAAGTCTGTGGTTCTCAGTGATAGTAAGAAGACTTACTCTGCCTTTGGTAATCAAGATTATTATCCCACTTCTTCATCCAAAGATAAAATGATACAGTCTTGTTTTTGAACTCACCTCTTGTGCTCCTTCATTGCCATCAAAACTGAACAAAACATCATGACACTGGTGGCTGCAGCAGTGCCAATCTAAGCCTGGAAAGGAGGCCCAAGGAGCACCCTGTACCCAACTGAAAGATCAAGTTCAGCTTGGTGCTGAGGATCAAATTCAGGGCCTTGCGCTTGCTAGGCAAGCACTCTAACCATTGAGCTAAATCCCCAGCCCCCTCAAAATTCACTTCTTAATTCTAAAGATAAAATGACATTACAGATAACATTATCTTCTCTGCATATTCTGAATGCTTCTCAATAGAAATTGACTCAAACATGCCAGGTATAAAAAAACATAATCAAATCCAGGATGAAGTTATGTCTAATATCACTTCAAAAAAAGATCTCACCTCACTTTCTTACTATGATGGATACATGATCCATTACTGAACTCTCAAGTTAAAAATATCAAATCGTTTTGCACACAAAAAGTAGACCAGCTGGAGATGGTGGTGCATCACTATAATCCTAGCACTTCTGGGAGGCAGAGACAGGAAGGTTGCAAGTTCAAGCCCAGCCTACACAATTAGAAACTTAGTGGACCCTATCTCAAAATAAAAAAAAAAAAAAGGCTGGGAATGAGGGACTGCAAGGAAATAAAAAAAGAACAGACTACCATAAAATCATTATAAAGGAAAACCCAAAGCCCCAGCATACCCAACTCTCTGCTTGCTCCATACCTGTGCCTGAACAGCTAAATGTGGAGGGAAGGAGTAGGTAGAGGAAATCTACCCTGCTGGCTGTCTCACTGAAGGTTAATTGCAACACAGACAGACAACACTACCACATTTTTACAGTAAGTTATCTTTGTCCCCTTCAAGAGTGACCATTGCATAAACTCTCTTTTCCTTGGGCCTCCAACATCGTCTCCCCTGGCCTTACTCTCTACTGATTGTCTTGCTTAGTTTTCTGAAAATAATTAAGGTAATCCAGAGAGATCTACCTTATCTTCCTCCCTCCATCTTCACCTGCTTCCATGTCTGGACCTTTCCCCCTCATTATGTCATTCAGATGATCCTGTCTTTATATGGGCCAGCTTCCTCTTGGTGCAAGCAGCCACAAACAGTCACCCTGTGCCAACCCCTGGAGAACTCTGCTTCTGCAGTGAGCCTGCTGTGGTCGGCCTGACAGTTCCCTGCAGGTCCCTGTTAAAGGCTTGGTCCCAGAGCCATGCTACTGGGAAGTGTCATGGTCCTTTAGGAGGTGGGGCTTTGTGAGAAGTCCTTGGGGTCATGCCTTTGAAGGAGATTGTAAGACACTGGCCTCATTTTTTTCTCTGTCTCCTGGCTCATGATGTAAGTGGTGTGCTTCACTCTGTGTTCCTGCCATCATATATGCCACCCTCTCCAGAGGCCCAAAGCAGTGGGTCTAACCTTGGACAGAACCATGAACCAAAATAACCATTTCTTTTTATAAGTTAATTACCTCAGGTACTTAATAATGTGAACTTTCTAATATAATGATTTCTTTTTTCTGTACTATCAATTTTCATCTCTGTAAGGGATCATTCTCATCAGCATACAAACATGTGATGTCTCTTCCAAGTTCCCCTCTAGTTACAGCTCTCTTTCACTGCAAAACTTCTTTCAAACAGTTGCTTGTGAAAGGGGGAGTTTGGAGGTCCTCGGCACAAATGTTAATGTTTAAAGATAGCAATGCTAATCACTCCAATTTTCTCATAACACATTGTATATATGTATCAAATTATCACATTGTCCCATAAATCTATACAATTAAAGTATTTTTGCACTAAGAGAAACCCAAAGCAAAACAGCTGCCTTTGTTTGCTATTTTTACTCCTTCAACTCCCATTTTCTCTCTGACTTGCTCTAATCAGGCTTCATCTCCACTGCTTCAATTAAACTATTCTCATTAGGGTTACTCAGGCCTTCTAGGCTGCCAGTTCCTTTGGCCAAGAGCATTGAATACTGCTGATTACTTACACTTGTCTTCTAGATCACGATCCTCTTCCAGTTTCTTCCAGCTTCACTGGATGCTAATTTTATAGTAGAGCCTTTGCCAGTTGCATCTAGTCTTTAAAACCTCTACATATTGGACTTCCCTGGAGAGGGCTCTGTGGTTATCTTTCTTACCCTTGTTAGATGATCTTAACCAGCCCCATAGTCATCTCTTTGCACATAAATCCTAAATTTATATCTCCTCTAAGTTCTAAACTCTAATCTACTTTCACATGTTTAATGATGTCAGACCAAATACATCCAAAAAACTTTATAACCTACTTTCTCCTCAGCTTTCCTCATTTTAGTAATAGTGACTTTCTTCAACTATTAGCTCTGGTCAAAACCTAGGTGTCCTCCTGATGCTTCTCTTTCCTTCACTACTTGTTTGCAATAGCCAAATCTGTTGGCTCTATCTTCAAATGATCTGAAATATGACTACTTCTCACAATCTCTGCCTCACCATCTTCCATGCCCTCTGGCTTCCTTTTTGAGTTCTGCTATGGTTGGCACTGGTGGAGATGGGAATAGAGAAAGGGTGGGATATTTCTTCAACGCTTCTTCTTTAGTTTGATCCTGGATCTCTAGCAGCAGCCACATCCTCATAACTCTAGCAGCCCTCTTCTATGGCCCTGGCTAGAATTGGGCTCTCTTGTGGCACTATCCTTTCATCTCTTTGCCTCCTTTTCCAACCTGCTTCTCCCTTCCCCTAAAGTATATGAAAACTTTCTGAGTGCTTTTACTTTTATTTTCACTATTGTATCCCCAGCTGCTAGAAGAATGCCTGGTATAAAGTTTTATGTAAACATGTTTCTAAGAAGGATATTCCTAACATAATAACTGAGACAAGGAAGAAGCAAGTTGAAGGAGAATAGCATGGCATGGTTCTATTTTTTTTTAAAACTACCTGCATGGACATTTGAGTAGTATAAAAAAAGGTCTGGAAGCATATATATCAAAATATGGTCAGGAGATACTTCTCAGGAAGTGGATGAGAAGATTTAGTTTTCTGTTTTGTGCATATCTGTATGGTTTGAATTGCTGGAGACGCATAGAAGACCACTAGAAGGCTGTTATGAAAGTTTTGGGAAAATCAGAAAAATTCTTCCTTTTCCATAGTGTAGATACAAACACATTCGTGCCAGTAGAGGGGATTTTTATCTTACTTTATCACCATTTTGAAAACCCAACCATACAACTTTATGTCTTGGCTTAGAGAAGTGTTATTTTTTTAAGGTAGGAAAAAAACTACTTTCTTAAACTTGTTTTTTGAAAAATTCTTAACCTTACAGAGCCAAACTGAAATATATTAATAATCCTTTATTAGTTTTCTGTGACAAAACAGGAAAAAGTATACCTATGTGCAGGAACAAAAACAAAAAACGTATGAAAGTAGGGAGCTCAGCATTAACAGCTGAACACAGAAAGCTATTAAAATAATGAAAAAAGTTACAAGGTGATTGTAAAATATTGTAGAAACTGGAATATTTACAAACTACTGAAAACCTAGAATTGCTGACTGTTCAAAAATTCCACAGATGCCTCTTGAGTGGGAAATAGCAGAAGGGTTCGGAATGTCAACATTTACCCTTCTGTGCAAGGTTAATGTTGACAGATCTAATTTTAAATTGTACCTCAAGTATTTGGCAGATCTGACTGAATTTTGATGGCTTGACATATGGTTATGCACCCAACTAAATATTTTGGGAGAAGTGAGTTAATAGAATTTGAATGCAGAGGTACTTAATTGGATTCAACAACTTTTCACTTCTGGGGTGCTTAATAAGGTACTAGACGACTAGGGAACCTGGTGTTATTATATTGGGAAAGAAGACTTTTGCATTTCCATTTAGTCAACCCCAGAAGTGTCCTGTCCAGGTTAGGGCTGAGGTCAGTGCCTTATGGATGCTGTGGGGAAAGCATGCTGTGTTGCCTTGCCTTTGTCTATCCTAATTCCTGAAAAAGTGACAAGAAAGCTGGAGAACTTGATACTGGATAGCCGGGCCTTTGGGGAGACCAGGGTCTCCAACATGGTTACGGAGCTCGGGTCCATATGATCACTGAAAGATGGAGACAAGTATGCAGTAGTGATGACCTTCCTTGAGTTGTCTACAGCCTGCCCTGCCACCTGGTCCTGAGCCTACATTCTCTCTTGTTTCCTCTCTCTTTATGTGCCTTTCCCCAATAGCAATCACACTGTTTATAACTGTTTTGAAAAAAGTGAGTTCATGGTATTGTGAATGTAGAAGTACCTAATTGGGCCTCAGGTTGCGTGGGGCTCAGTTGTTTTATTGGTCATAAAGTGGCTGGTGTCCTCTTCCAGACTCCTAAAGACCACAGAAAATAGTTTACAGATGGTACTCATGGATCTGCCAAAACAGTAATTCTTTCAGGAAAGTTGCCTTCTGAGATGTATATATGCACCTTATTTTCCCCATCACCTCCTTTGCTACTGCTACTCCCCTGCTCCATGTTCTGCCAATTTCCTTTCATGCCATCATCTTGAGTTGCCCTGGAGTGCATGGCAAGCAGCATCTGGTGAGCCAGGATTTATTAAGAGGCTAAGTTTTTGGTCACTGATGGGAGTAAACACCAAAAAAATGTGATCTCAAGAAAAGAGGACCT